>QARZ01039911.1:13246-39793 GCA_013407115.1 Glycine latifolia | reverse complement strand
ACCAAGTGTACTCCATGTAATTTTCAATTAAGTTGATAGCTACTAATATTTCATTCATCTAAAATCTTAAGCCTTTACCCCAAATCCTATACAGTCAAAATTGGTTTCTTTTAATAAATTAACTAATCATAACTAAATATATTCTAAGCACTTCCAAACTTGTCACTTAGATCCATTTGCTTCTATCCTATCCTTCTTGTACAACCATCACAGGTATTTCTCATGTGATAATTTTTCTCATCATATCATCTCATAGTTTGAAATTGTAGCTCATGATTTTTCTTTATTTTTACTGTGAGGTTTATTTTCTTGTATTTATTATATTGAGTAGTAAAATTTAGAGAATTATCTTATGGCTTACTTAATCATAAATTTTTAGTCAGTCTAGGTACTCCTAGTTTTCTTGTGATATTTGTCTGTTACTAAGGGTATTTTGGTAATTTGCCATCCCAGGGGCACTTTTGTAATTTCATCAAGTTTTCACAAAATATCTAAGGGTATATTTGTAATTTGTCACTTAATCCAAGGGTATTTTTGTAATTTTTACTTCAAAATATCTAACAAAAATATCTAAGGGCATTATTGTAATTTTCCTTCAATGGCATTATGGTAATTTTCACATCAAGAGAAAAGGTAATATGGTCATTTCCCTTCAAATATTTTTATAATTTCGCTTTTTGTTTCTAATTAACATTTCACACAAATAATTCAAACATAAACCAAATAAACTCCACATAACCTAACATTCACATGAAGTAGTTGCACAAGGTTAATTCACACAACATTTCAACCATATATTTTTAGTTATTGAAATTTCAGGGTGTTACAGGGCCCATTTGCTAAATTCCTAGAAAAGCATGGTATTTGTGCTCAATACACAATGTCAGGTACACCTCAACAAAATGGTGTATCAGAAAGGCATAATAGAACCTTGTTGGACATGGTTAGAAATATGTTAACTAATTCTTCTTTACCCATTTCATTGTGGACTTATGCTCTAAAGAATTTCATGTATGTATTAAATATGGTTCCTAATAAAGCAGTTCCAAAGACTCCTTTTGAACTGTGGATAGGAAGGAAACCTAGCTTAAGGCACTTGCATGTTTGGAGTTGGCAGACAGAAATTAGATACTACAACCCACAAGAAAAGAAATTGGATACAAGAACAATCAGTGGTTATTTCATTGGTTATCTAGAAAATTCAAAAGGGTATAGATTTTATTGTTCTAATCATACTACAAGGATTATAGAAACTGGAAATGCTAGATTCATTGAAGATGGTGAAGTTAGTGGGAGTGAAACACCACGTAAAGTGGAAATTCAAGAAATATGAGTTGAAATCTATGGTGTTGGATTTACGGGAAGCTGCAAGAAGATTAAAGCAAGGATGAAATAATTGGCTCGATGTTTTCACTTTTTACATTCCCAATCAATTTGAAGGCATTTGTACTTTGTCTAAGTGGTTCAAGTTCATTACCTTGAGATCCTTGCATTGCATATGCATTCTCATTAACATGCATACATGGTTTTTCATTAAGATATTAAAGCCATTAAATGATTTTGCAAGAAACTAAGTTCTCATGGATATGTTTTTGGAAAAATGAAAACTTACTGCTTTAATCGATTACACAATGTTTTTAATCAATTAAAGGCTTTGTTCTAAATCTGGAAAAGCCATGAAGAACATATTAATCGATTACAGGCTTCTTGTAATCGATTACACAGTGCAATATGAAAACCATGCATCACTGCTTTAATCGATTACTATGTCATGTAATCGATTATCTCAATTCTTTAGTCTATATACATTACTGGTTTAATCGATTACCACAATCAGTAATTGATTATCACAACTTATTTCACATATATGATGACTGCTTTAATCGATTACATCACGTATTAATCGATTATCTTGTTTGTGAAAAGTTTTCCAAAAAGCCCAAGAACATATTAATCGATTATCTTGTGTTTTAATCGATTACTTATGGTAAAATAATCGATTACACTATCGTTTTAATCGATTATATTCAATTAATTAGTTTCTTTTTAAAGCTTTGTGGGTCTGCTCTTTATAAATAGACATTGAACGAATTACTCTGAATATATGTGACTTACCCAAAGATTTCTAAGCTTTCTAAGAGTCCAAGATACTGATTTTTTTTCCTGAGTGAGAAACACATCTTGTGAAATCAAGATTTTTGATTTTTTGAGATGATGTGTTAAAGAAAAAGAGTTTTTCAAGAGTTTTGATTCTGAGCATTGACTTTCATACAACCTGGATTGATTGGTAACTTCATTCATTCAGTCATACATTAAAGGATCACAGGTTGTGTCTCTCTTGAATCTTTCTTTAGAATTTTCTATGTATTAAAATTCTGCTGTGATATATCAAAGTGATTCTTTCAAGCTTTCCAGAGTAGGGTTCTCTAGGGATAAAGATCTGAGTAGGGTTCTCAGGATCTTTGTGATTTGTTTTCTAATACTGTTTTAGAATTCAGATTCTTTATCTAGGGTTGATAAAGATAATCACTTGTAAATTGCTAGTAAAGGATATTTTGATATAGTGAAAACTCTAACCTAGTGTTGGTTGGAAGACACTGGATGTAGCCTCCGTGTTAGTGAGGTGAACCAGTATAAATTGCTGAGTCTTTTATTCTAATTTTGTGTATCTTCCATTGTTTGTATTTGGGTAATCAAAATATTATTAGCAAAGAAAATATTTATGTCATTGCATGCATAACAAGGTGGCTCTTGATTGAAAGAAAAATTCTGGTTTTACAAAAGGTGATTGAGTGATACAATCCAAGTTTTAATTCTGCAAATTGTTTTTAAAGAAAATTTTTAAATATCTGTTTTAAACCAATTCACCCCCCCTCCTCTTGGTTTATTTGAAGTGTGTTCATTGTGTTTTCAATTGGTATCAAGAGCTGGTTCTTGAAACTTACTCAAGATCACTTTCTTTTCAAAGAAAATGAATACTACTCAAATAACTTTTAGAGAGGAAGCTTCTCTCAATCATCCTCCGATGTTTGAAGGAGAACATTTTAGTTTTTGGAAAAATCGTATGCAGATTTTCATTCAATCCAATGATCCTGGTGCATGGAATGCTATTGAAAGAGGTCCTTTGGTTCTAATGAAAATTGTTGATAATAATTTGATTCCCAAAGAATGGGATGAAATGACGATTGCTGAAAAAAGAGTTGTGCAACATGATTTTAAAGCTAAAAACATGATTACATCTGCTCTTTCTTCTGATGAATTCTTTAGAACTGTGAGATGCAGAAGCGCAAAAGAAATGTGGGAAATGTTAGAGGTAACTCATGAAGGAACAAATGAAGTAAGGAGATCAAGGAAGCATGCCTTGATTCATGAATATGAAATGTTCAAGATGAGCAATACTGAAAACATATCTCAGCTGCAAACAAGTTCACTCACATTGTCAACCATCTTCTTGGTCTTGGAAAGACTTTTGATGCTGAAGAATTAAACATCAAAATACTAAAGTGTCTAACAAGACCATGGCAACCAAAAGTTACAGCAATCAAAGAATCCAAAGATTTGTCCAAAATGTCCATGGCTGCACTTTTTGGTAAGCTTCTTGAGTATGAACTTGAAATGTCACAACTAACCAATGCAAAAGATGCAGATAAGAAACATCAAAGTATAGCCTTGAAAGCTGCATCCTCTAAAGTGGAAAAGGAAGAAGACTCAAGTGAAGAAGATGATGACAACATGAATCTTATTGTCAAAAATTTCAGCAAATTCATGAGAAGAAACAAGAAAAGAAAGTTCACTAAGTTCAACAAGAAAAATGACAACATCAATAACAACAACAACACCTCTACCAACTTCACTTTCTTTGAATGTGGAAAGCCTGGACATATTAAATTTGAATGTCCAATCTCTTTGAAGAAGCAACAAGGTGAGAGGAAAACAAAGAAAGAAGGGAAATCAAAAAAGGCATATATAGCATGGGAAGACAATGATTCAACAACCTCCGAATCATCAAGTGAGAATGAAGAAGAAAATATTTGCTTCACATCCACATTAAGTGATGATGAAGATTTCTCAAGTGTTGAATCTGAGGTAAATTCTGAATATGATAATATTGTTAATGCTTTCCATGAGATGCATGAAGAGGCTCAAAGGCTTGCACAAACCAATAATAGGCTAAAAGGTAATCTCAAATGGCATGTTACCAAAATTACTGAATTGCAATCTAAACTTTGTAATTTGAAAGAAGCTAATGAAAAACTTATTTCAAGTTACAATGCTAATGGATGTGTATGTGCCTTATCAATTTCAAATGTCAATAAATGCAATATTTTACAAAAAGAATTTGATGATTACAAAAAGAGTCAAGGTGAAAAGTACATGCTTTTACTTTCTGAAAATTCTTACTTGTTTGATCTTTTGAAAAGACTCTATAGAGGAAAATGTAGTTTGAATCAAATGCTTAGTGTTCAAAAGTATGTTGGAGATACTTTTGGTTTGGGTTACAAACATGGATCAAAATCTTTTGGAAAAACAAATTTTGTACCACCAAAACAGAAATATCAAAGAAGCTTTTCAAAAACCAAGTATCATCATTTGACTCGTTTTAAAAAAAAACATGAAGAAAGGTCATATATCTATTAGGTGCTATGCTAGGAGATACTATGTGACTAATGGTGAATGCATTTGGGTGCCTAAGAGAAAAAGGATTTCAACTAACCCCTATGGGCCCAACTCACATTGGGTAGCTTTCTTTGTTACTGAAATTGAATTTTGCAGGTGTGTCTAAGAGAAAAATCATCACTATGGTATCTTGATAATGGCTGCTTTAGACACATGACAGGTGACATATCCATGCTTACAAATGTCATACTAAAAGATGGAGGATTTGTCACTTATGGTGATAATAACAAAGGGAAGATAGTTGGAGAAGGAAACATAGGAGACAACCTCAAAACTATGATTAGAAATGTTTTATATGTTGAAGGCTTGAAACATAATCTCCTAAGCATAAGCCAACTATGTGACAAAGGGTTCAAATTGTCTTTCAATAACAATTGCTGTTTGATTTGTGATAGTCAAAGTCGTGAGGTTATCCATGTTGGTAAGAGAAAGGGTAACATTTATGTTCTATCCATTGATCATGCATTCATTCATAACACTTGATGTCTTGTAAGTAAAATTGATGAAACATGGTTATGGCATAGAAGAGCTAGTCATATAAATAAGCTTGTAAGAAAGGATTTGGTCATAGGCTTGCCTAAGCTTAAGTTTGAGAAGGATAAAATATGTGAAGCTTGTCAAAGAGGGAAACAAACAAAGAATTCTTTCCAAAGTAAAAATGTTGTTTCTACTTCTAGACCTCTTGAATTGCTTCATATGGATTTATTTGGTCCTTCTAGAACCATGAGCTTGGGGGGTAACTTCTATGGACTTGTTATTGTAGATGATTACTCAAGATACACATGGACTTTATTCATAAGATCCAAGAGTGATGTAGTCACAACATTTAGAAAGTTAGCCAAGATAATTCAAAATGAAAAAGCTTGCAATATTGTTTCAATTAGAAGCGATCATGGTGGAGAATTCCAAAATGAATACTTTGAAAAGTTTAGTGAAGAATTTGGAATTAATCACAATTTTTCAGCTCCAAGAACACCCCAACAAAATGGTGTTGTGGAGAGGAAAAACAGATCTATTGAGGAAGGTGAAAGAACACTTCTAAATGAAAGAAACTTGCCTAAACACTTTTGGGCTGATGCAGTAAGTACCGTTTGTTATACTTTGAATAGGATTCTCATAAGGCCTATTTTAAAGAAAATCCCTTATAACTATACAAAGGAAGGAAACCAAACATATCTCATTTTAGAGCATTTGACTGCAAGTGTTTTGTGTTAAATAATGGTAAAGATTCTCTTAGAAAATTTGATTCTAAAGCTGATGAAGCAATTTTTCTTGGTTACTCTTTGCAAAGTAAAGCTTATATGATCTTTAATAAAAGAACATTGTGTGTCGAGGAATCTGTCCATGTCATTTGTGATGAGTCTAACCCTCCAAGGAGGATTTGGAGTGTGATATTGATGCAGGACGAATGGAAGAATTTCTACAACTTAATGATCTAAATGAGAAAGAAAAAGGAGAACCAAATGATGAAGTGGAATAGTCAACTCATTACAAAAGCATAAGGATTGGAGAACAACTAAAGATCTTTCCCTTGACAACATAATTGGGGAAGTATCCAAGGGAGTTTCTACAAGATTCTCTTTAAGAAATCTTTGTTGTACCATGGCTTTTGTTTCACAGATTGAACCAAAAAGCATTGATCAAGCTTTGCTGGATGAACATTGGTTAATAGCTATGCATGATGAATTGAATCAATTCAAAAGAAAACAAGTTTGAGAACTAGTTACTAGACCCTCTACTCATAAACCAATTGGCACAAAATGGGTTTTCCGAAACAAGCTAGATGAAAGTGGCATCATAGTAATGAACAAGGCTAGATTGGTTGCTAAAGGATACAACAAGAGGAAGGCATAGACTATGATGAAACTTATGCTCCAGTTGCTAGATTAGAAGCCATTAGGTTGTTACTTGTATATGCTTGCTTAATGAACTTTAAATTGTTTCAAATAGATGTGAAAAGTGCATTTTTAAATGGCTACATTGAGGAAGAAATATATGTAGATCAACCTCCTGGATTTACTGATTACAAACATCCTAACCATGTTTTCAAATTAAGAAAAGCTTTATATGGTTTGAAACAAGCACCAAGATCTTGGTATGAAAGATTGAGCAACTTTCTGCTTGACCAATCTTTCACAAGAGGTGAAGTTGACAAAACCTTGTTTATCAAGAAAAGAGGAAATGATATCTTATTGGTTCAAATCTATGTGGATGACATTATATTTGGTTAAACTAATCAATCTATGTGCAGAGAATTTTCTGTCTCAATGCAGAGTGAGTTTGAGATGTCAATGATGGGGGAGCTCACATTCTTTCTAGGACTACAAGTGAAGCAATTGAAGAATGGAACTTTCCTTAGTCAAGCCAAGTATTTTTTGGAAATGATCAAGAAGTTTGAAATGAAAAATAGCAAGGATGCTGCAACACCAATGACAACATCTACCTATCTTGATTAAGATGACAAAGGAAAAAGTGTTGATGAGTCCAAATACAGGGGAATGATTGGATCTTTGTTATACTTAACTGCAAGTAGACCTGACATTATGTTAAGTGTATGCTTGTGTGCTAGATACCAACAAATCCCAAAGAGTCTCATCTATTTGCAGTCAAGAGGATCCTCAAATATCTCAAGTCTACACCAAGAGTAGAACTTTGGTATCCAAAAGGTACATCTATCAGCTTAATTGGATATTTTGATTCTGATTTTACAGGATGCAAAATAGATAGGAAGAGTACTAGTGGTACATGCCACTTATTAGGAAGCTCTTTGATTTCTTGGCACAGCAAGAAGCAATCATGTGTTGCCTTATCTACTGCTGAAGCTGAATACATTTCTGCTGGAAACTGTTGTGCACAAAGTCTTTGGTTGAAGCAACAACTTCAAGACTTTGGTGTTGAAATACAGGAGATACCCTTGCTGTGTGATAACACGAGTGTCATCAACATATCCAAAAATCCGATCATGCACTCAAGGACCAAACACATTGAGATAAGACATCACTTTATCGGAGATCATATCCAAAAGGGTAACATAACAATTAAGTTTATTGAAACTAACAATCAATTAGCTGATATTTTCACAAAACCTTTAGCTAGAGATAGATTCTTTACACTTAGAAACATGCTAGGAATTCTTAATGAGTCTAGTGTTTGCTAGCATGTTGTTTATGTGCTCATTTACATGATTAATTGGCTTTTCATCTCAAATGATAAAAATTCAAAATTTGCTGCATAATCACTGTTGAATCTGATATATTGACTGTTATAATCGATTAAGCATCATAATAATTGATTATTTGATCCTTAAATGCCTTTTAGAAACAAAATTGAGCTTATGTAATTGATTACCATGTCGGAATAATCGATTATTCTTTGTTTAAAATGACTTCAGAAAATAAGTTTCACTGGAATAATCGATTACGACATCGAATTAATCGATTACACAAGAAGAAAAATCTTTTAAAACTTGACATTTCACTGGAATAATCGATTACGACAAGATAGTAATTGATTACACAAGTAGAAAAATCCTTGAAAGCATGAAACTTCACTGGATTAATCGATTACATAGTATCGTAATCGATTACACTTCATCTTCCTAAACAAAAACTTTCACTAGTTTAATCGATTACACTTCGTGTTAATCGATTACAGCCCTTTGCAGAAACCATTTCTTCTTACGAATTAATTGATTATGAGCTTATGTAATCGATTATTCATGGAATTACTGCAAAATCTGCAAGATTTCTCGGAAATTTAAACTGCCCAACTGCCACCAAATTCAAAATTTGAAACTTCTGAGCTTTTATGTTAGTGGGTAAATTCGAAACTACAGTTACACTTTCAAATTTCAAATTTTGGAGCCCAAACTTTCTATAAATACAGCCTTAGTGGAAGAAATCAATCACACCATTCTCTTCTTATCTTAGGCCTAGTTGTGCTTTTCTTTTCTTCTGAGTTTAGCAACCCTGCCCATTTAGTTTCTATTCCTATATTCATTATGTCTGCCCCTAAGAGATCAAAAACCTCTAAGAGAAAGAGTGCTGAAACCTCTAACACTGTTGTGGATAGGTTAGATCATTGGTTTCCTAGTGAGCATAAGAAATGAATTACCTACAGTTTAATGCCACAAAACTCATTTGTCCACCCAAACATCTTGACCTTGCATGGTTTACTAGGGAAGGTTTTCAATTCCCTGCTATGATTGAAGCCCAGGGATTGAAGAAATTTGTTGAGTTAAAGGGTACATTTTACCCTGAATTTGTAAAGGTGTTTTACACTTATGCTAAAGCATCTATGGATGGGACTATCTTATCTCAAGTTAATGGAGGTGGCCATGGAAATCACTCCTGAAGTTTGGCAAGAAGTGACTGGCATTTCCTTTCAAGGTGAAAGGAAATTTGAGGAGGAGGCTGAGGGCTACAATAGGGTGGAGACCTATAGAGGGATGCTTATTGACCCTCAAATGAGGCTAAAGCTAATGCTTAGCACTGGTCCTATGACTCATGAATATAGACTTCTTCATTACATAATCACCTATATCTTGACACCTAGATCCATAAATCATGCTCAAGCCACAAATGATGATGTAATGACCCGCCACGTCGCTACTGTATCTCTACTCTTAACCACAACATTAACGTAACCTTTGATAAAAAGAATACCCCTTTTCGTTATTAAGGAAAATTGTGGTAAATTTTTTGCAATCACATGATGATTATGAACTTAACCAAGATGCGTATGAAAGTATTCCAATTGCATACATAACTCTGTTTATGCAAGACATGTTTTAATCATAAGTACAATTATCCATATTTAAAACATACAAGTGTTTTACAAATGAAGTAAGAAATTAAACATCAGGGGTGCAACTAGCAAAACAGGTAGGTGACTATCAAAACCAGGAGTGTATTCAGCAAAACATCACCCCTACCTGGGATTCGTCACATCGACATCCCGGCAACTCGGCGGCTCCAACTAAAAAGTTGTCATCTTCCCGGATCACCTATTGCTATCCATCTGCTCACATGAACCGAGTTCGCGATTATCATAGGCACCAACCATAAGGCACAACAAAGCAAGGGTGAGTTCATCATATAAGATAACAAGCAAAAGGTAACATTGGTCAAGGAAAAACAATTCAAGCATCACAGTATCACACAATGTCCAAGCATATCAATGCACAACCAGCATGAACACGCATCAAGGAACAATACACAAGTCAATTTATGATGCCTAACATGATGCATGCTCCTGACTCAGCTCTTAGCATGCAATGTGGTACCATCCCGGAAATAGGCTAAATCCATGGTTTGAATGATAACTGTAGTTGTCGTCGGGGTCACTCTGTCGTGCACAGGACTCACCCCCCTGTGGTGATCAGCCAAACGGGTGTCATAAGGATCTCCCTACAGGCATGGCCCCCCAGTACTTCTCGTACTATTACAGTCAATCATCCTATTTTCGCCATGCAAAATGTCTCTCATGGGTGCCATCAATGTATAGCCCGACACAGGAACTTCTACCCGGTGCTCAGCACCTTCACAAACACTTCTGCAAAAGTGTTTGGGAACTTTTCAGCATCAAAGTGCCAACTCTACACACATGCATGGGGAGATTCTTACAACGTCATCTCCCCCTTTCCAGAACCCCACACCAGAATATCATTAATATCAACACAAAAACAATCCACAAACACAAGGCGTAACCCATTCCATTCAATAAGACGAACATAGGTTACTGGAAAACAACACACACATGGGACATGCAACCATCGTCCAGGTCGGACTCTTTGGTCCTCAACCATGCTACCTGAAATTGTGATTAATCATGATAAGCTCCCTTTACCTAACCAAAGGTTCATCTTGCAGCTACACGTCGTATTGTACTGAGCTCCTGTTCTGACCACGAGTTCCTCCTCGACGTCGGGATCTCGTAGTAGCGATGGTGACTCTCGTGGGTTGAAGGCAACATAAAAAGGTCGAGGGAGAGGGAGAGAGTTCTAGGTGGGAGTGAGCTTGGGAGAAAGGAGAGAAAACACTAAGGTTGGAGAAAGGAAAAGTAAGCTTCTGCTGTGCCAGCCTACTGCTTATAAACACGGCTGACACAGGACGTCCAGATAACGTGCAAGCCAGCAACCACAACACAGCAGTGTTGACTTACGTCCCATCACCCTTTACGCACGCAACCCAAAATGAAGCATTCATGATAGCAGTTAAACATACACTAAAACATATAATTAATCAATATAATGCACACAGCAAACATCCACTAAGTAACTTGTAATTCAAGTCGTTACATATGACATACAGCTTGTGTATGGTATGAAGAACTCCATTCAGATGAACTGGATCCTCATCATTGAGCAAACTATGCTAAAAGCTAAGAGATTGGTTAATTATCCATTTCCTTATGTTGTTCTAGTATCCAGATTCATTTATTACTTCAATATAGATTTCTCTAATGAGGTTGTTGACAACACTAACTCCAGCAATAGTCTGATCAAAGAGAAGCATCTTAACAAGCTTGGGATGGTCAAGATCCCCTATGAATGGTAGATGGATGGACAACAAATCCCTCCTGCTAGTGCTAAAGAAAAAGGTGATGAAGAAGAAGAAGTTGAAGGCCCTGCACAACCATCTTACAGCCCTTTTGAATCCATCATGATTCAAAAAATGGATGCTTTATTGTCTCTACACCATGAGCACAGGGCTGAGACTAACTCATCCACGGAAGAGATGAAATCTAGACTTGAAAACATAGAGGCTAGGCTTGTTCTTGATGACTTTGATAAACTAGCTTAGGTTGCTTATGTTTTCTTTCCAGTTTCTGATTATGTTATGCTTTTCTTAATGTTTTTCTATTTTAAGTTTAAATTGATTAATGTACTACATGTCATTTCCATTAATACAAGTTCTGTTGTCTCCTTTTTGTATTCTCCTTGTTTATACTATGGACTTTTTTTTTGTCTTTGATAAGCCAAATAGGGGGAGAAATAATTGTAATAATTGTAGGGGGAGAAATAATTCTGAGTTTAATGGGAAGAAGTAATTGTGCATGTATGCTCTGTTTTTATGCTCTATTTTTTTTTTTTGTAAAATCTACCCAAGTCAGGGGGAGAAAATTTAAAGAATGACTTATGCTTATGCAAACAGTATACTTGAAACTTGCACTTGGCAAAAAGGCTGATTTCAAGATTATCAAGTATGAATCTCCTATCATCCATCTCTCAAAAACAATTAAAAGCTAAACAAATGGACAATTGATATTTGGCATGCTCAAAGCCAAAAAGGGGGAGATTTATGGATTTAGGGGAAGTTGCAAGAATATTAAAGCAAGGATGAAGTAATTGGCTCGATGTTTTAGCTTTTTACATGCCCAATAAATTTGAAGGCATTTGTAGTTTGTCTAAGTGGTTCAAGTTCATTGCCTTGTGATCCTTGCATTGCATATGCGTTCTCATTAACATGCATACATGGTTTTTCATTAAGATATTAAAGCCATTAAATGATTTTGAAAGAAACTAAGTTCTCATGGATATGTTTTTGGAAAAATGAAAACTTACTGCTTTAATCGATTACACAATGTTTTTAATCGATTAAAGGCTTTGTTCTAAATCTGGAAAAGCCATGAAGAACATATTAATCGATTACAGAGTTCTTGTAATCGATTACACAGTGCAATATGAAAATCATGCATCACTGCTTTAATCGATTACCATGTTATGTAATCGATTATCTCAGTTCTTTAGTCTATATACATTACTGGTTTAATTGATTACCACAATCAGTAATCAATTATCACAACTTATTTCACATACATGATGGCTGCTTTAATCGATTACATCACGTATTAATCAATTATCTTGTTCGTGAAAAGTTTTCCAGAAAGCTCAAGAACATATTAATCGATTATCTGGGGTTTTAATCGATTACTTATGGTAAAATAATCGATTACACCATCCTTTTAATCGATTATATTTAGTTAAATCAGTTTCTTTTTAAAGCTTTGTGGGTCTACTCTTTATAAATAAACAATAAACGAATTATTCGAATATATGTGACTTACCCAAAGATTTCTAAGTTTTCTAAGAGTCCAAGATACTTAAAATACAATGAATACAATGCAAATGAACCAAGAGGGGGGGTGAATTGGTTCAAACCGGATATTTAAAACTTTCTGAAACAAATTGCGGAATTAAAACTTTGGATCGTATCACTAGTTCACCTTTTTCAAATTCAAATACCTTTCTTCACCCAAGATCAACCTTTGTTATGAATGCAATGACAGAAAATGTTTCTTTGATAATAATATTTGATTTCACAAAGACATGCAATGAAACATACAGAATTTTAACCAAGAGACAATGCAATTATACTGGTTCACCTCTCAACCTTGGAGGCTACATCCAGTTGCTTCCAACCCACATTAGGTTAGAGTAATTACTATATCAAAGAATCTTTTACAAGCAATCCACAAGTGACTCTTTATCAACACTAGATGAAGATACTGATTCTAAAACCCTATTAGAATACAAATCACCAAGATACTGAGAACCTTACTCAGAACCCCAAACCTAGAGAACCCTACTCTAGTATGCTTGAAAAGAAACAAATTGATATATCACAATACAATAGAAAATGTTAAAACATCTAAAAAGATAGGTTTAAGATAAACACAACCTGTGATCTTTCATATATGGATAAATGAAATGAGATTTGTAACACCCCAAAATTTTGGAATCACAGCCAATTACTAGGGTAAAATGTTAATTAGAGACAACACGAAAGGATCTAGGGAAAATGACGAAAATACCTCTGGATATTTTGTAAATGACTAAATTACCCCTAGGTAGTTTAGTAAGACATTTTAAGGAGAAAATCTTATAAAGACCCTTGGATGTTCTGGAAATGATCAAGAATACCCTTAGGGTGACAATTATAGGGATATCTTGAACATTTTTGGAAATGACGATTATACCCCTAGTGTGAATGGTAAAATTACCAAAATACCCTTATGTCAAAAATGACCAAGATGACTTCAGAAATTTGTGGGAACCTGAGTATAGGATAAAATACTTTTAGATAACAAATTATCAGCAAGGCTGAGGGCAGAGAATCCTAAAATAGAATTTCTACAAATTTTGGAAGATAAGGCTGAAAAGAGCTTAATCTGGACTACTCCAGGTATCAGAAAATTATAAAAAGAAGTATGGATATAATCTATGGAGTTTTCTCTTAATTATGGGAGGAATAGGTTTTCCAAATAAATTGGTTTAGTAATTTTAATAATTAAAGACAATAAGGATTAATAGGAAATTAGAATTTTGATATTACATGGAATAAAAGGAAATTTGTGGATTAGGTTATCTAAGATCAAGCCTTGGCCGTATGATACAATATCAAGGGAGATAAGCTTTAGGAACATTCAAGATTGGCCACATGGAGGGTTAAGAAGCTTGAAAATTCATATTGGTCCAAGTGGAAAGGTAGTTATAAATGCTTAAGAAATATTTGAAGCAAATTTTATCTGGTTCTCTTTGGCAGAATACGTAGGCATTTCTAGGCATTATTTCGAAAATCCCAACGGTCAAAAGTTAGATATATGAGTTAGGAGTATCTATTTAAAATTTTAAGAAGATCCAACGGCTAACAAATTCAGAATGAATATTTTTGTAACACGGGTTTTGGGCAGAAATTTTATAACTACACCTAAACTACTCCACGAATTTGAATAAAATCAAAGGGAATGCACCTTGTTCAAGCAAATACACGTGCAAGACTAGATGAATATGGAATGGTGTGGAGAATTCTTGAAGTAGGACACTTGGATGGCTAGAAATGAGTAGCCAATAAGATGAAAACCCATGGAAAGTAGTCATAATGAACCTAAAGATTTTTGTAGAAAAATCAAGCATTGGTTACCCTATAAAAGGGAGTGGAACTGAAAATGGGCAGCTCCAAGGGAGAACTAGGTCGTGCAAATTCACTCCAAAAAGCTTTCCATTCCATTTTTTCTACTTCACCCTTTACCAAAAACAAAACTAAAGCCTTCCACCTCTAATACCTCACGTGAAAGCCAAGGGATTCTAGGAGCAAAATCATTCAATTTAAAAGAGGAAGGGCTGTCCAAAAAGCTTAAGGAAATGAGGTATGGGGAGTTTATGTTAAGCTTAGTTTGAATAATATTCCTTGCTTTATTTCATGAAGCTTGTAGACTAGGTGTTTGATAAAATGTCCCAAAGAGCTTGAAAGACTATTTGACTAAGTAACTTGATTCTAAATTAAATAACTAAGTGTTGGATGAATAATTTGAATTAAATTTAATAAAGAAGAGTAGGAATTAACCGAAAATTAGAAGAAGTTTAGTTGTCCTTAAGAAAACAAGCATTTAAAGCTATAGTGATTAAATAAAATATGTAGACATATGTGATGTTGGCCGAAAAATTATGCTATGATTCCTTGAGTATTTATGTTAAATTTGGTACTAGAAATTGGTTGGAAATATGTTTATGATGTGGAGCTTTATAAAGAATGATGATTAAATAGCTTTCTTTTAAGTATTCTATATTGCATACCAAGTGTTTGATAAAGGGTTTCCAAGAAATAAAATAGGTTATGTGGTGAAATTCATGTGATTAGTGCATGGTTGATGAAGTTTCGTGTGATTGAGTGGTCAAGGAGATGTATATGTTGTTAAATAAGCCTACTCTATGTATTTGAGAAAAACATAAAGAGTACGTGTTGTTGAGAAATTTTATTTGATCTGTTGCTTGGTGACTTTATAATTTGATATTGAGAAATAAACTAAGAAGTATACTATGATGGTGATGAAAGTATTGGAATCCTTGTTACAAATGTTGTGATTATTTATGGATTCCAAGAGTTGTGTGAATGATGATTATATGCTTAGATGGTTGTAAAGCTTTATGTGATGGAAAAGAAGCTTTACGTGATACTTTAAAAGCATATGCCATAAGTTGTTAAAAATGTTGAGCTTTGAAATGTATGAGAAGAAAAATAATTACGATGCGATAAAAAATGAAACATTCATGCATTTCATATGCATATGCCTGGCGGGGGTTAATCCGTGGAGTTATGCCTAGCGGGGGTTAATCCGTGGAGTTGTTTGTCAGATAGCTAAACCGAGTCCATGCGTTCAGAGATTGAATTGGGGGGTAGTGTGTTTCAGGGAGGACCACACCACCATGATGATCACATAGGTGGAGGTGACATTCCTACGCGCCCCTGCCCTACCCCGACTGAATGGATAGGTGTGCCACTGGGATGGGGCTATCTTGACTGTGGCCACTGTTGATGATTTAATAACCTGAGATCTCAGTCATGCATCATATAAAAAGACGAGCATGCATCTTATACATCGCACAATGGGTATATGTATGATGATCGATACACTGTATAAGATGTGTGGATTTTATCTATCTGTGTTTTATTTATTCAAACTATGTTTGGCATAAACTTACCCATGTTTTGTGTCTGTGGTTGACACCTGTGATGACCCCAATTCATTTGGGCGAGCAGAGGAACAGGAAAGCATGAGATGTAGATGAAGATTGTTGAAAAAGTTTGATGAGAAGCTGTATGCTGTGATTTTTAATTTTCTGTGGCATGTAATTTGTGATAAGTTGTTTGTGTATTATTTTGGATACTGTATTTGGACTGTATCATGGACTGTATTCTTATCATATGAACCGTGGTGAGGAAAATCGTTTAGACTACGAACAAATCATTAGCAAGCAAGGCAAAAAGAATTTTCGCGAAAAATTTACAACTAAGATCATTCTAATACAAAAAGGACACGAGTTTTTAATTAAAATCAATCAAGCACGAGAGAGTCACGAGAGGCGTTACAAGATTAACACACTCTCCAGGTTGAAAACATAATAGCTCAGAAGCACTATCTTGAAAACCTTCTTTTCTTTAACACATCTTCTCAAAAATTCAGAATTCTTGATTCTTACTAGAAATGTTTTTTGTAACACCCTAAAATTTCGGTAACTTAAAATATATGTGTGATGTATTCCTTGTATGATTTGATTAATTTATTAATTAGGATTAGTTGAAATGTTATGTGAGTAATCCATGTGCAATTGCTTGATGTAGAGGTTAAGTTATGTGGAGTTTGTTTGAGATGCGCTGTATTTGAGTGATTACGAGTTTGACCCAAAACCTGTTTTAATAAAATTATCATGCTGAATTGGTTAACCGTTGGATTGTCTTAAAATGTTAAAAGAAGATTTCTAACCCAAATCTGTAACTTTTGACCGTTGGGATTATCCAAATAATGTCTGAAACGTGGGAAATTAATTTTTCACTGAAGCAGAAAATTCTAGAATTGGGTCAACTCGCCCAAGCGAGTTTTGCAGGCATGTTTTCTCGCCTGGGCGAGTGGAGGCGGTGCTGAGTACGTTTTTAAGCTTCCAAGTCATGAAAATGGAGGTTCTTCCTCCTCCAAACTGTTCCTAAACTTCCCCTCATCATCCTTCACTACCCACAGCCACCGGAGACCACCACGAACCGCCGTTGCTTGCCACGAGACCACTGCACGGAGAGGAACCCTTTAATCAAAGCGGAATCTTCGAAAATCTTCTCGAAGTTTCGGTAGAGAACGGAGCTCCCAATCCTCCTTTCTTGGTTTCTTTGAGGTAATTTTGGTTTCTTTTGTCTTCTTCTAGCTAGTTTAAGCCTCTCTTGATATCTCTTGTGATTCGGGTACCGTTATTGGCTATTTCTATACTTCCTTTGAAAACCCTTTGAAAAATGAGATGTTGTAAAAGTCTCCTTTTTATGAAACTGATGTCATTTCTGTGATCCTTGTTGAACCCTGGTCACATTGGTGTGATCGGAATTTCAAAATGATGTCTTTTGATGTGGACTCTCAAAACACCATTTTAGCCTCTTTTTAGATTTGAGTGGGTATTTGACCCCAAATGTTAATATTGATCTTACCTTGGAAATCTATATTAAATTGTCTTCGATTTGGTATATAGAGCTCTGCGTTTGGACGAAAACACGCGTATTAAAGGATCTCCAAATCAACACTGTGAGGTTTTAACAGGAGAACTCCTAGTTAGGTAAGGGGAGTTTATCATTTAGTTATAGTTTAGATACCATAGTTGGGGGCCAGGGAGTCTAACTATGAGGATATCTGCCTGTCCCTGCTGTGTGCTGGTTTTCAAGAAAAACTACATTTTTAACTAATGGGATGCGACATATTTATGATTGATGTGTGTTTGTTCCTGTGTGTGCTTGTTTTCAAGAAGAACTGCTTTTAACTAATGGGATGCGATGAATTGGCTTGTTGATAGATAAAACTGTGAATGATATTATTATTGTAATGATTGAATTTTTGGGAAAAGTCTTAATTACAGAGGAGACTTTGCCCAAATTTTTATAATATGTTTTCTTATTTTATTCTTTATTAAATTTTTAAATGGGCATAAAAGTGTGTTTTATATATTGTAGTTCTCCTCTTTAATTTATAATTTTCCTAAAAATATCAGTCTTGTGATATGGCGAATTGTGAATGTATGAAATTTGGGTTGTCTGAAGACCTGGGGAATGTGAATCTCAGGCATATGTATTATGTATAGATGTGAAATGTGATTGCTTGTGATGTCATTGATGATATTGAAATTGAGATACTATTGAGGTAGTTGATGATGCTCAAATGAGATGATATTGATATGCATGATGATGATATTACGATGATATGATGTTGAGGTTGATAATGACATTGATGAGAGATAATGTTGATGTGAACAATGTCATTGTGTGTGGATATACATGGATACACATGGGGGGTGTATGACGGGTTACCCTTGCGAGGAAGGATTTGTTCCTAGCCAGGTCATACATTGATGGTGCCCATGGCGGTATGCTATGTATGTACACGTGGGATGCAGTGACCGGTTGGTTACCCTTGCGAGGAAGGATGTGTTCCTAGCCACGGTCAGTGCATCGGTGAGCCCATGTTGGGGCGGTATGTATGTACATGGGGGTGCATGGCGGGTCACCCTTGCGATGAAGGATTTGTTCCTGGCCGGGTCATGCATTGATGATGCCCATGTGACATACTTCATTTGTTTTACGGAAATAGGATGATTGGCTGCAGAGTACGGAGGTACTGGGGGGCACAATTGTTTGGAACTCCTTTATTGAGACCCATGGCTGATCACATGTGGGGGGGAGTAGCCTGTGCACGACAGAGTGACCCTGACATCCTGCTGCATCATCTCCCTATGTTGGACTATTTCCGGGATGGTACCACATTGCATGCTGAGAGATGAGTCAGGAGCATGCATCATTCTAAGCATTATAGGTTGATTGTGGAATGTATTTGGATGACTGTCCCTATTTGTTGCGTGATGAAACAATTGGGTGTTGTGATGATATTGTGATGTTTTGGATTGCCTTTTCTAACTACTGAAATCTATTACTTGTTGGTTTTATATAATAAACTCACCCTTGCGTTTGTTGTACCGTGTGGTTGGTATCTGTGATGATCGCGAACCTTCGTTCGTGTGAGCAGATGAGCAGCCTTAGGTGACTCTGGAGGGAGATTCTTTTTTATTGGAGCCGCCAAGCCGACGTGATGACGTTGGATTTCTTTTTGGAGAAAGAGTTGTGTTTTGTTAATCAACTCTTTCTTAGTTAGTTCTTTGGCTATGTGTTAAATATGTAATTTCAGGTGTATATATATGTAAAATTAAAGGAAGTTCTAACATATGGATGACATGTATTGATTTAATATATATATATATATATATATATATATATATATGTGTGTGTGTGTGTGTGTGTGTGTGTGTGTACATATGTGTTTAATTATGTAATTGTAATACATGTATGATAATTGTATTATCGCGAAAAATTTACCATCATTTTCATAATCAAATTAATGGAGTTTTTATTAAAATTTGAGATTTGCACCTTTAAAAGTTATTGATATCGTAGCGATGAGGCGGGTCGTTACATTTTTCACTCAGAAATTAGTCTTTGACACTCTTAGAAAGCTTAGTCTTTTGGGTAAATCACTCATATGTGCAGAACAATTCGTTCAATATGTATTTATAGAGAATAGACTTACAAAGGTTTACAAAAACAGAATTAACTCACAGTAATCGATTAATCCACTGGTGTAATCGATTAAATTGCCATATGTAATCGATTAAAGTAACTAAATAATCGATTAATATGTTCATCAGCTTTCTGAAAATGGTTTCATGAACAAAATAATTGATTAAACCATACTGTAATAGATTAAACCAGAACAACATGAAGACTAACGAATTAAAATAATCGATTACATAATGAGATAATCGATTATTCCAGTGATGCATGGTTTTTCATAAAACACTATGTAATCAATTACAAGAAGCCTGTAATCGATTAAACTGTTCTTCAAGGCTTTTCCAGAAACATACGAATGTCTTTAATCGATTAAACTACTTGTGTAATCGATTAAAGCAGTAAGATTTGCTTTTTAAAAGACTTAGCCATTGAGAACTGAATTTCTTATAAAACCATTTGATTTCTTTGAGACTGAAAACCATGTATGCATGATCATGAGAATGCACATGCTAATGAAAGATCACAAGGGAACTTAGTTGAATCACTTATACAAATTACAAATGCCTTCAAATGATTGGGTATGTAACAAGCTAAAACATTATCAAGCCTTCCACCTTGCTTCAATCTTCTTGCAGCTTCCCTTAAACTCAACAATCTCCCCCTTTTTGGCTTTGACATGCCAAATCAATTGTCCATTTGTCTAATCTTTTGATTGCTTTAGAGGGATGAATGATTCGTGAAATCTAAGTCAGCTTTATTTTTTTTTGCAAGAACAATCATAAGCATCAATCATTCCATTTAAAATATGCTCCCCCTGACTTGGGTAGATTTTGTTCAAAGTTAAAAGCATTCATGCAATACATGTAACATACAATATTTCAACAATTTCTCCCCTAAATTTATTATTTATTACAATTCTTTCTCCCCCTATTTGGCTTATCAAAGACAAAAAACAATGATTAAGGTATGAACAAGGAGAATAAAAGGAGAGAAAAAGAAATACTTATATTAATCCAAATGTAAGTAGTACATTAATCAATGAAAAACTTGAAACAATAAAACAGTAAACAAAGCATAACATTAACAGCAATGAAAACAAAGCAGGAACCTAGACAGAAAAACAAAAGCAGCCTAAGCAATCTAAGCTTATTTATCCATATCATCAAGTACAAGTCTAGCTCCAATGTTCTCCAATCTAGATTTTATCTCTTCCATAGATGAATTTGTCTCAGCTTTATGCTCATGATGAAGAGACAATAGTGCACCAATTTTTTGAATCATAAGAGACTTAAAAGGACTGTAGGATGGTTGAGTAGAACCTTCAGCCTCTTCTCCTTCTTCTGCATCAGCTTCCTCTTCAGCATCAGTTGGAGGCAATTGTTGGCCAGCCATTTGTCATCCATAAGGTGTCTTAACCATTCCAAGCTTGGTTAGATGTTTCTCCTTAATGAGGCTATTGCTGGAATTTGTGTTGCCAACAACCTCATCAGTTACATCAACCTTAAAGTAATCAATAAATCTAGAAATCAGGACAGCATATGGAAATGGGTAATTCATCAATCTTTTGGACTTAAGCATGATCTCCTGAATAATAAGGATCCAATTCATCTTAATACCATTTTTCAGACCATAAACAATCTGAATATCATCATCTGTGGCTTGTGCATGATTAGTGGACCTAGGAGTCAAGATGTAGGTGATGATATAATGAAGGAGTCTATCCTCATGAGTCATAGGACCTGTGCTGAGTCTCAACTTCAGCCTCATTTGAGGGTCAAGAAGCATCCCTCTGTAGGTCTCCACTCTATTATATCCTTCAGCTTCCTCCTCAAATTTACTTTCTCCATCAAAGGAAATGCCAGCCACCTCCTGCCAAATTTCAGGAGTCATTTCCATGGCTACTCTATTTACTTGGGACAAGATAGTCCCCTCCATAGAAAACTCAGAACAGGTGTAAAACACTTTCACTAACTCAAGGTAAAAGGTGCCCTTCATCTCCACAAACTTCTTTAAACCTTGGGCTTCAAGCATGGCTGGGAATTGAAAACCTTCTCTACTGAACCAGCCAAGGTCAAGGTGTTTAGGTGGACATATCAGTTTGGTGGCATTGAATTGGAGGTAGGTCATTTTCTCACGCTCATTGGAAAACCAATGATCTAGCCTATTCACTACAGGGTTAGAAGTTTCAACAGCCTTTCTCTTAGAAGTTTTGGTTCTTTTAGGAGCAGACATAATGGCAATGTGAGGAAAGGCTTATTTGAATAGAGTTTCTAGACTCAGAAGAAGAACAATCACAACAAGGCTTAAGGTTGAAGATGAGAATGGTGTATGTATTCCCTTCAACATAGGTTGTTTATATAGAAGATTTTGGGCTCCAAACTTGAAATTTGAAATGTGTAACAGTTAATACGAATTAACCCACTAAAATTAAAGCACAATAGATTCTAAATTTGAATTTGGTGGTAGTTGGGCAGTTATAATTTCCAAGATAAAATCTGTAGATTCTGCAGTAACTCCATGAATAATCGATTATATGCTTATGTAATCGATTAATTCATAAGTAGAATCGGTTCCTGCAGAGGCTGTAATTGATAATTTTGAAGTGTAATCGATTATTACAGTGAATTGAAGTTTTGTAAAAGGATTTTAAACTTATGTAATCGATTATTTTGATGGCGTAATCGATTATTCCAGTGACTTTCATTTTCTGGAAGCATTTTCTCATGAAAAATAATCGATTATCCTGCTAATGTAATCGATTACACGAGTACAAACATCATTCTAAATAGCATTTCAAGTTCATTTAATTGATTAATCTGTGCCTTAATCAATTATTACAGTAAAATTATCAGTATGAATAGTGAGTATGCAGAAAATTTCAAATTTGTATGATTTTGAGATGAATGGCCAATAAATGATGCACTTTCATGTAGATGAGCATATACACATCAAGCTAACACACACTAGATTCATCTAGTATCCCTAGCATGTTTCTAAGTGTGTAGAATCTATCTCTATCCAAAGGTTTAGTGAAAATATCAGCTAATTGATAGTTGGTTTCAACAAACTCAATTTTGATGTTACCCTTTTGGATATGATCTCTGATGAAATGATGTCTGATCTCAATGTGATTTGTCCTTGAGTGCTTGATAGGATTTTTGGATATGTTGGTGGCACTTGTGTTATCACACAGCAATGGTATCTCCTTTATCTCAACACCAAAGTGTTGAAGTTGTTGCTTCAACCAAAGACTTTGTGCTAGCAGCTTCCAGCAGAAATATATTCAGCTTCAGCAGTGGATAAGGCAACACATGATTGCTTCTTGCAGTGCCAAGAAATCAATGAGCTTCCTAACATGTGGCATGTTCCACTTGTACTCTTTCTATCCAATTTGCACCCTGCAAATTCAGAATCAAAATATCCAATCAAGCTGATAGATGTACCTTTTGGATACCAAAGTCCTACTCTTGGTGTAGACTTGAGATATTTGAGGATCCTCTTTACTGCAGTTAGATGAGAATCTTTAGGATTTGTTTGATATCAAGCACACAAGTAAACACTTAAACATAATTTCAAGTCTACTAGCAGTTAAGTATAACAAGGATTCAATCATTCCTCTGTATTTAGACTCATCAACACTTTTCCCCTTATCATCTGAATCAAGATAGGTAGATGTTGCCATTAGTGTTGCAACATCCTTGCAATTTTCCATTTCAAACTTTTTGATCATCTCTAGACAGTACTTGGCTTGACTAAGGAAGGTTCCATTCTTTAATTGCTTGACTTGAAATCCTAGAAAGAATGTAAGTTCCCCCATCATTGACATCTCAAATTCACTTTGCATTGAGACTGAAAATTCTCTGCACATAGATTGATTAGTTGAACCAAAAATAATGTCATCTACATAGATTTGAATCAACAAGATATCATTTCCTCTTTTCTTGATGAACAAGGTTTTGTCAACTTGACCTCTTATGAATGATTGTTCAAGCAAAAATTTGCTTAACCTTTCATACCAAGATCTTGGTGCTTGTTTCAAACCATACAAAATTTTTCTTAATTTGAAAACATGGCTAGGATGTTTATGATCAACAAATCCAGGGGGCTGGTCTACATATATTTCTTCTTCAATGTAACCATTTAAAAATGCATTTTTGACATCCATTTGAAACAATTTGAAATTCATCAAACATGCATATGCAAGTAACAACCTAATAGCTTCTAATCTTGCTACTGGAGCATAACTTTCATCATAGTCTATGCCTTCCTCTTGGTTGTATGCTTTAGCAACCAATCTAGCCTTATTCCTTACTATGATTCCACTTTTATCCAGCTTGTTTCGAAAAACCCATTTTGTGCCAATAGGTTTATGAGTTGATGTTCTAGGGACTCACTCCCAAACTTCATTTCTTTTAAATTGGTTTAACTCATCATGCATAGCCATTAACCAATGTTCATCCAGCAAAGCTTGATCAATACTTTTTGGTTCAATCTATGAAACAAAAGCCATGGTACAACAAAGATTTCTTAAAAAGGATCTAGTAGAAATTCCCTTGGATACTTCCCCTATTATATTGTCAAGAGAAAGATCTTTAGTTGTCCTCCAATCCTTGTGCTTTTGTAAAGGAGTTGACTGTTCCAGTACATCTTTTGGTTCAGCTTTTTCTTTCTCATTCAGATCATTAATTTGCAAAAATTCTTCCTTTTTTCCAACATGAATAACCTCACCACTTTGACTTTAACATATAAGACATTTCTGATAATAGTTTTGAGGCTATCTCCTATGCTTCCTTTTTTAATTATCTTTCCTTTGTTATTATCGTCGTAGGTGAAAAATCCTCCATCTTTTAGTATAACACTTGTAAGCATGGAAATATCACCTGTCATGTGCCTAGAGCAGCCACTATCATGTAACAAGGAAAGGTACCCAATTGAGGTTGGGTCCATAGGGGTTAGCTCTTTTCTTTTCCTTTTTCACCCAAACACATTTTTCATTAGGCACATAATATTTTCTTGCATAGCATTTAAAAAATGTATGTCCCTTTTTCATGCAATAGTTACAAGTTACAACTCTTGATGATCTTTCAAAGTAAGCATTTTGATTAAACTTTGATTTATAAAAGCTCCTTTGATACTTCTATTTTGGTGGTACAAATATGGTTTTTCCACAAGATTTTGAACCATGTTTGTATCCCAAACCAGAAGTATCTCCAGCATATTTTTGCACACTTAACATTTCAGCCAAGTTGCATTTACCTCTATACAGCCTTTTCAAAAGATCAACCAAATAGTTATTTTCTGAAAAAAGTAACATATACTTTTCTCCTTGGCTTCTATTGAAAGCATCAAACTCATCTTGTAACAATTTGCATTTTCTACCTTAGAAGAGAAAGAAGGACATATACAACCCTTAGCCTTGTAACTTGAAAGAAAATTCTCATTCTCATCTTTCAACTTACAAAGTTCACTTTGCATCTCTGCAAGTTTGGTGATATGCCATTTAGATCTCCTTTCAGCTTATTATTTTCCTTTGCTAGCCTTTGAACCTCATCATGCATTTCATGAAAAGCATCAACAATGTTATCATATTGAGAGCTTACCTCAGATTTAGCACTTGAGTAGTCATCATCACTCAAAGTTTAAGTGAAGCATACATTTGCTTCTTCTTCATTCTCACTGCTTTATTCAGAACTTGTTGATTCATTATCTTCCCCTGCAATGTAGGCTTTCTTTGGCTTTCCTTCCTTCTTAATATTCCTCTCACCTTGTTGTTTCTTTAAGAAGATTAGACATTCAGATTTAATATGTCCAGGCTTTCCACATTCAAAGTATGTAAAGTTGGTGGAGGTGTTGCTGTTATTCTTTTTATTGTTGTTGTTGTTGAACTTTTTGAATTTTCTATTTTTGTTCCTTCTCATGAATTTGCTGAACTTTTTGACAATAAGATTCATGTTGTCATCTTCATCTTCTTTACTTGAATCTTCTTCTATTTCAACCTTAGACGATGCAGCTTTCAAAGCTATGCTCTTATGTTTCTTTTCTGCATCCTCTGCATTGGTTAGTTGTGACATTTCAATTTCATATTCAAGTAGCTTACCAAACAGTGCAGCCATGGATATTTTGTATAGATCTTTTGACTCCTTGATAGCTGTGACTTTTGGTTGCCATGACCTTGTGAGACACTTCAAGATTTTGATGTTTAATTCTTCAGTATCAAAGGTCTTTCCAAGGCCAATAAGATGATTGACAATATGTGTGAATCTTGTTTGCAGCTGAGAAATGGTTTCTGTATTGTTCATTTTGAACATTTCATACTCATGAATCAAGGCATGCTTCCTTGATCTTTTGACTTCATATGTACCTTCATGAGTTACTTCTAGTATTTCCCACATTTCTTTTGCACTCCTGCATCTCACAATTCTAAAAAATTCATTAGAAGAAAAAACAGATGTTATCATATTTTTGGCTTTAAAATCATATTGCACAATCCTCTTTTCTGCATCTGTCATATCATCCCATTCTTTGGGAAACAATTTATTATCAATAGTTTTCATAGGAACCAAAGGACATTTTTCAATTGCATTCCATGCACCGGGATCATTGGATTGAATAAAGATTTGCATTCGATTTTTTCAAAAACTAAAATGCTCACCCTCAAACATTGGTGGACGATTAAGAGAAGCTCCCTCTCTGAAAGTTATTTGAGTAGTATTCATTTTCTTTTAACAAGAAAGTGATCTTGAATAACTTTCAAGAACTAGCTCTTGATACCAATTGA
>QARZ01039911.1:0-11043 GCA_013407115.1 Glycine latifolia | reverse complement strand
TTTAGAATTTTCTGTGTATTAAAATTTTGTTGTGATATATCAAAGTGATTCTTTCAAGCTTTCTAGAGTAGGGTTCTCTAGGGATAAAGATCTGATTAGGGTTCTCAGGATCTTTGTGATTTGTTTTCTAATAGTGTTTTAGAATTCAGATTCTTTATCTAGGGTTGATAAAGATAATCACTTGTAAATTGCTTGTAAAGGATATTTTGATATAGTGAAAACTCTAACCTAGTGTTGGTTGGAAGACACTAGATGTAGCCTCCATGTTAGTGAGGTGAACCAGTATAAATTGCTGAGTCTTTTATTTTAATTCTGTGTATATTCCATTGCTTGTATTTGGATAATCAAATATTATTAGCAAAGAAAATATTTCTGTCATTGCATCCATAACAAGGTGGATCTTGATTAAAAGAAAAAGTCTGGTTTTACAAAAGGTGATTGAGTGACACGATCCATGTTTTAATTCCGCAAATTATTTTTTAAAGAAAATTTTTAAATATCTATTTTAAACCAATTCACCCCCCCCCTCTTGGTTTATTTGAAGTGTGTTCATTGTGTTTTCATATGGAACATAATGAGGTTTGGGACCTTGTTGAGTTACCAGAAGGATATAAGAGAGTTGGATGTAAATGGGTCTTTAAGACCAAATGTGACTCTCATGGTAACTTAGAACGGTACAAGGCTAGACTAGTTACAAATGGATTCACTAAAAAAGATGACATTGACTATAAAGAAACCTTTTCACCAATTTCAAGAAAGGATTCTCTAAGAATCATTATGGCATTGGTGACTCATTATGATCTAGAGTTACACCAGATGGATGTGAAAATCGCCTTTCTAAATAGGAATTTAGAGGAAGATGTGTACATGGACCAACCAATGGGGTTCATAGAAAAGGAAAAAGAGCACATGGTGTGCAAACTTAAGAAATCATTATACGGACTTAAACAAGCTTCAAGACAATGGTACCTTAAGTTCAATGATATCGTTGTTTCCTTTGGATTTAAAGAAAATATTATTGATCGGTGTATATATCTGAAGTTCAGTGGGAGTAAGTTTATATTACTGATTCTGTATGTTGATGATATATTGCATGCAACTAATTATCTTAGTTTTTTTTTAAATGAGACTAAGAAGTTTCTCTCTAGTAACTTTGAAATGAAAGATATGGGTGAGGCATCCTATGAGATTGGGATAGAAATATTTTGTGATAGATCACAAGGATTATTGGGTTTGTCTCAAAAAGCATATATTAATAGAGTTTTAGAGAGATTCAAAATGCAAAACTGCTCTTCGTATCCAGTACCAATTCAGAAAGGAGACAAGTTTAGTCTCATTCAATGTCCTAAGAATGAATTAGAATAAAAGGAAATGGAAGCAATTCCATATGCATCACTTGTTGGGAGGCTAATGTATGCTCAGACTTGTACGAGACCAAATATTAGCTTTGCAGTTGGAATGTTGGGAATATACCAGAGTAATCCTGGTATGGATCATTGGAAAGCTGCAAAGAAAGTTCTGAGATATTTGAAAGGCACTAAAAGTCACATGCTTACTTATAGGAGGTCTAGTAACCTTGAAGTGATTGGATACATAGACTCAGATTTTGCAGGATGTGTGGATACAAGAAAATCTACTTATGGTTATCTGAATTTTTTAGCTAGAGGAGCTATATCATGGAAAAGTGCAAAGCAATCTGTAATTGCTGCATCCACTATGGAAGCTGAATTCATGGCATGCTTTGAAGCTATGGTTCAGGCTAAATGGCTGTGAAACTTTATTTCAAGGCTTGAATTAGTCGACAGTATTTATAACGACTACGTTTCTTGTTCGTTTTAATTGATTTTGCTTATTAATTTTACAGAAAAAAATTTTCTATGTAATTTCGTTTACGTAAAATGAATTATACGTAATAATTTATTTTTCTAACGCGTTCGCCAAATTGTCAAAATATATGGTTCAAATATAATTTAAGATACAGTCCAAATACAACACAATCCCAAATAGTCGGTTATAACATAAGATACAGACAGCTCAGTGTAGTATCAAAAACAGATAAACAGAAAATCACAAATAAAGCATACAGTCATCCAACAGCACACAGAACATCCAGCTCCTTCCTTAAGTCTTTCCTCAGCTTACTGTTCTTCTGCTTACCCAAATAGATTGGGGTCATCACAGGTGTCAAACCACAGACACAACTCGGGTAAGTATTTAATAAACATGATTAGATAATCGACAGAAATTGAAATAACATCACAGACAATTACGAATAAATCATCATTTATAAACAGAACCAGATTCATGAGAATTGA
This sequence comes from Glycine latifolia, assembly GCA_013407115.1. NCBI lineage: Eukaryota > Viridiplantae > Streptophyta > Magnoliopsida > Fabales > Fabaceae > Glycine > Glycine latifolia. The sequence continues at coordinate 8,728 of QARZ01039911.1, read as the reverse complement.
TGCATGATTTCTTTGTTAAATGATGCATGTCTGAGATCTCAGATTATCACCACAAAGTACCATAAGCAAAATAGTTTCACCCACTCTAGTGAAACCTCCCTCCACTCTGAGGGGTCAAATGAAAATGATGCATGGTTTGATTTTTTTTTTTTCTTTCAGTTCCTCTTTACCATTAATTTATTTCTCAAAGTCTCACATCTTGGCACCATAAAATTTTTAAGTCATCCATCAATATCAAAAATAGGTGCCCACAATTTTCTTAAGGAACTAATCTTAACAATATATAATACAAATCTTTAATCATATATTCATGACCTAATTTCCAATAAAATAGATCATAGAAATTTTATCATAATTCAACATCAAATGAATAATAAAATAACATACAGCATCCTCAAGTTACAAAATTAATCTACAACAACATAATAGAATAACATACAACAATCATTAAGTTACAAAATTAATATACAACAACATAATAAAATAACATACAGCAACATTTAGTTACAGAATTAATTTACAGCAACATAATAAATTATCATACAGCAACCTTAAGTAATAAATTACAATTGTTACAGCGTAAAATAAAAGGATACAGCAAGGTAATCCATGGCCACAAAATTTAAATAGTTAAGTTAATGAGTTACTTCCTTATTATTCTAAATTAATTAATTTTTAGGTTAGTTAAAATTATTTATCCAAATTATAACTCATGTATTATAGTAATTCATTGTGACATTTTAGCAAACATATGGTATACCAATTTTAAAAGCTTACAAAATAAGAAAGAACATAGCTTAATTCTAAAAAAATAGATGTTAAATTGACCTATCAATCATCTAATTCATGTGTATTAAATTACTTCCCATACCTTGCTTCTTTGATTTTGAAATTCAGCAAGTGGTCCTAAGCCTTCCTAATCTTTACGTGAAGCTTTCAAGGGGTAGCCTTTGTGTTTTGCTTTTATTTTTTAGTGAAGGAATAAGTGAAAAGGATGTGTGGAAAGTGGGGTTGCTGTCCGTGAATTGTTTGGGCTGTTATGGCTTTGTTTGTTTTTTTTTTTTTCTCTTCAAAGTTGAAAAGGAGGCTGGCTGAATGGTTGTTTGTCCGTGCAAAATTCAGCTCCTTCATTTGGTCCCACCATGTTTTTATATAGGTTGTTTTCCTTTGCTTAAGTAAAATATCACAAAACTTCATCATGCCTTGCCTTTTTGGTTGGTCCAATAGGATTTCTTCTTGCCTCCCAACCGTCCAAGTGGCCTTGCTCCACAATTTTCTACAGCCTTCTACCTTATTCCATTGTAGTGCATAGCCAAGCTTGTTTTTGGAGCTAATTTTGTTTCAATTTTGGGCTTTTATGGCACAAACCGTAGAATAGCTAAGTTATATTTTTTTTAATGCTTTATTTTCTTAACATATTTTCTTATATTAGTCATAAATATTTCTATAATTTATGAAAGCTTAATTTCAATTGTTTTCTTGGAAGTAATAATTTCTAAAATTGGTTAAAACTAGACTAAGTTGCAGTATGTTTTAGTAATTAATTTTGAGAGGTTTCTTAACTTCCTTTTAATGACTTTTTTTTCTAAATTTCTATTGGTTAATTTTGTTTTTAATTTGAAAAAGGTATAGACCATTTATTTAAGAGTCCATTCTTTCTATAATTAAAAGAAAATTCTCCAGATTGCACTTTTCCTGTTTCTGTGTTTTTGTTAAACTCAGATTAGTCTGTATTCCATTCTTTTTGAGTTATTTTTCAAAATTTCTAAAAATTCTATTTCATAGTTTTTCTTTACTAAGAGTGTTAATAATTCTTTGTCTAAAAGCCTACTAGACTTTTGTCAAGTTTCCATAATTCTACTGAGGTTTTCTGACTTTATCAGAGCTAAAAGGGTATTTTGGTCATTTGTACAATTGTTCAGGGGCATTTTAGTCATTTTCAACAATGTCCAAGGGTATTTATGTCATTTATCTAGAAATGCATATTTATAAGAAAATGCACTTATATATTGAAATTTGAGGGTGTTGCAGTATTGATAGGCCGCTAAAAATTTATTGTGATAATTCTGTAGCAGTATTCTTTTCTAAAAAATGACAAGTATTCAAAAGGTGCTAAGCATATGGAATTGAAATACTTTGTCATTAAAGAAGGGGTTCAGAAACGTAGAGTGTCTATAGAGCATGTTAGCATTAATTTTATGTTAGTTGATCCATTGACGAAGGGATTACCGCCCAAGACATTTATTGGTCATGTATATAGTATGGACATTATGTCAGCTAATGAATGTTGATCATTATTATAATTATTGACTATTGACACTTTGAATTCAATGATGTTTAAGTTTCTGAAAATTATCATGTTTTCAAATTTATGTATACATGCATGTATGAATGATTATTTTGAAAAACGGGAAGACATAATAGTATTATTGTGGGACATTATGATGTAAACTTTCATTAAAGTATCATATTAGGAAAAATAGTTAATAGAGTGGTACATGGAAAGAACTGTGTCAATTTGATAGCACAGAACCGTCATGACTCTTATTGGTTTTATTTCTGACCATGATTTATGATGAGGCCAATGTATGAAAACTTTAGCCCTATGTATGCGCATTATAATTGTTTTCATTAAATCATGAAATGAAATTTGTGACATGAGCCAAGTGGGAGAATGTAAGATTTGTCATTGTGACTCATTTAAATAAATGTTATTTGATTTAATCAATAAAGGACATAAAGGTAATGGGCTACAAAGGGAAGTTATTAAAAGGATAATTGTTGATATGTGCAGTTATCTTAAGCGTAGTGGTTCAGATTCTAACAAATAGAGAGATCTAGAAAACTGAATACCGTCATTGTTTGCCCATGAGAGTTGTATCCTATCATTATCAAAAGAAGATACAATACTGAAAGGGTCAAGACTCTGAGAAAATATTATACCATAAAAGATCTTCCACAATCATGGACAAAGGTATGTTTATGTAAAACTCATGAATAATAAAGATCATGTTCATGTTCTTAATGTAATTGTTTTAAACAGAAATTATATATTTATGTTTACATGATATGTTCATGTGAAACTCATGAATTCTAAAGATCTTGTTCATGTTATTGATGTGATTGATTTAAAAAGAAATTATAAATTATGTTTACATGAGTGTCTTCTAATTAATATTAGGTTTAGTCTTAATAATTTATGTATTAAAAATTTGCAATAAAGAATTAATGTAGATTATGAAAAAAAAAATTCTAATTTTGATTCATAAACATGTAGTTGCATTAAATATTTTAAAAGAAAAGTTTGTCACGTATAATAATTCCACGTGATTTGAATGCAATTGTTTTCGTTCTATGCCAACAAAAATTCTAATCCTGCTTAAAATATCATTTTAGTGACTGCATTTAAATTGTGAAATGAAGTGCATATTTATAATTGTGAAAACTTGACATTCTTCTACGTTGTATTTTGGCTGTAATTTTTTGTTAAATTGCACCTTAAAATGTGTAAAAGAAAACTAATTGCCAGTAAAAAGTAACAAAGTATAAGACCTTGTGCGTAGGGAGACAAATCAAAGATCTAAATTGCCACAAAAATAGTCCCTCATACATACCAAACACATTTGTTAACTGCTATCACTTATCTCTTTTCTAACTCCTCTTTTGCCTCAACTTTTACGAGTTCCAACTTTCTCTTGCTGTTAGGCTCTCCCATTTTAACTTTTAGGCATTAGTGTTACCTCATTTGTGTCCTAAACCCCACACCAAGGTATCAAATTATTGAATTTGTTTACATAATTTAGTCCTCATGGTTATTTGGGATAGTACAAAATATCTATAATTCTAAAATGTGAATATCATTTCGATGCATGTGAAACTCAAATGAATTTATTCACCAAAATCGAATCAAACCCTATAGAAATTTGAAATGTCACTAGTTTTGTCATGGCAACCATTTTAGTCTTTGCTTTTGTAGATTTTTTTAGGGTAAATAACAATTTTTGTTTCTGAATGTGTAGAATGCTGACAAGTTTGTCCCCAAAAGATGAAAATTCAATATTTTGTTCCTGAAAATGAAAAAAGTGCAACAAATATATCCCTCTGTTAACTTTCATCCGTTACCGTTAATTAAAAGAATCTACGTGGCACATTCATGGACGAATTTGTCAGCACTCTAAACATTTAGGGATGAATTTGTCAGCTCTCTATCCAAAATATAATTTAATCTCCATATTCTTCATTTTTTAATAATTGCAAACATAAAATTATAATAAACACTTAAAAATTAGGAAAGCAAGCATAAGTTAAAACAAATATAATAATAAGCATAATTTTTTTGTTGCTTTGAAATTTCTATTGTAATAACATTAGGTAATAACAAAATCAAGCTAGGTCTCATTTTTTTTGTAGGAATTAACTTATGGTTGTGCATTTTTGTTTGAATATCATATTTTGGGTAAGATACTGTCACAATAGAACTTTCAAAGTAAAAATATGAGATAATACCTTACCCAAAATATGAGACTCAAAAACAAATTAAAATGAATAGTTATTAAATTAATCGTTTACAAAAAACATGAGACGCAACTTGATCCTGTCATTATCTAATATTGTTACAATAGAAATTTCAGAGCAACAAATAAATTATGTTTATAAATCAATATTATACTTATTATTATGTTTGTTTTAACTTATGCTTGCTTTCCTAATTTTTAAGTGTTTATTATAATTTTATGCTTGCAATGATTAAAAAAAAGAGAATATGAAGATTAAATTATATTTTGGGTAGAGAACTGACAAATTCGCCCTTGAATATGTAAAGCGCTGACAAATTCGTCCCTGAATGTGTCACATGTGCTCCTTCAATTAACGATAGCGGACGAAAGTTAACGGATGGATAGATTTGTCGCACTTTTTTCACTTTCAGGTACAAAAATTTGAATTTTCATCTTTCGGGGATGAATTTATCAACGTTCTACACATTCAGGGTCGAAAATGACTATTTACCCTTTTTTATTTTGAAATAATAAATGTTGTGATTTATGTTTGAGGAAATTGATACTGTCACTTGATGATTAGTTTTGTAACTTGTAAGGTCCTACAATGACTGGAATGTCATTACTATCAGATCTATTGAATATTATTACTGTCAGTCGTAGTGACTATCTCAAGGTCTCATGGTGAAGTGGGATGCATGTGGAAGCTAAGCTACAAAGGAGGTCGAGAGTTGTGGGTTGTCCCCTATCCCCAATGCTCTTATTGTAAGAAAATAGGCCATGCTCTGATACTCAAGACACCTATCCCTAATAGCTCCCTAGAGAAAATTGTTCATGTTGCCCAATATCAATCCAGTGAAGAAGATGGTAGTGAAATTAATAGAAAATTGTTCATGTTGTGCAATACACATTTTTAAACAACAAATAGACATATAAAATAAATAAATAAATAATGTGCAATATAACGTGAATCTCTTACATGGAAACAACGACTGTTCCCTCACACGTTACCCCTTTTCATGACTTTCCACATGGAACACCACCACCGATTTTCCAACCTGTTAGCTGAGTTGGACTGTTCAATGCATTGTACATGACCTCAAGAGCTTGATCTGAAACAAAACAAAAACTACCAATAGATAGCAAAAAAGAAGACCGTGTTTTGAATGATAAAACACCTACCCGTAACTTCATTATTTGCATTACAACACTCATTATTCACCCAGAGTTAACAAAACAAAATCAAGCCCCCAAAACCCAATGTCCTCAACACAAAATCCAAAATTTATCGCAAAACCAAACACATTAAGTCATTCAACACCGACCACATTAATCAACCGTAGAATGATCACTCCAACAAAAAGAAAATGGAAAAAGAACAATAATAACATATTACCATCAGAAGGGTCAGTGATGGTAAGGGAAAGATGAAGAGCAACGAAGATGAAAGAGAAACAGAGAGCAAGAGGGAAAGTAGGACGAGGCATTACTATCAAAAGCGTGGTTTAGGTGCATAGAGGCACATGCAGAGTATCATGGATGCGAAAGAAGAAGAGAAAAATAGAGGTAGAAGTAGAAGCAGTAGTACGTCGGTGACGCAGGGAGATACTCACGAGAGTTTAGGAGTGAAGAGTGACTAGGTGAGGACTGAGGTGAGGTCTGACTCTTAGGAGGCGCGACACGGCAGAACATTTTAGTTTTAGATTTCTAAAACGTAGGATTTTTAATTTTGGGGCGAGGTTGGGTCGAGATCAGGTTGGGTATCGTATTTCCCATACCCGCTCCTGTCGCCACTTTTGGTTATCGAGAAAAACCCGACCTCGAACCCAAACCTGATCAATGCAGTTTTTTTCCATAAAAATCGGAGCTGGTTCGGTTTGTTCCCCACAAGGTCGGATTCTGCTACCATGCTTAGTCTATAGCTTGAGTGTGCTTGTTTTTGTGCAATTGTATGGGTTTTGTGGCATTTAGTAATTGTATGTTATGCTTTGGTTTGGGGTTGTTGAAATAATGGGTGTTTATATTATAAATATCAACAACGTATCATCATGTTGTATCCTATCGCCTGCCTTTTAGATTATTAACACTCATGTTGTCATTTATACGCCATCCATCTTTACACATAAAGGAATAGGTATCTTTTATTAAAATTATAAAAGTAACACTAGAAATCTAGAATTGTATATATTATATTACTATTCATGCATAAACATAGCAATATCAAGCGAGAGATGAGATTGTGAGACGTAGTGATATGTGGTTGGCTGTTTTTTATATTAGTAAAAATTAAAAATTTATAATATTTATAATATTTTTTAAACAACTAAAGTAGATCTTCTTAACATACTTTAAAGGTGTTAAGCTAGTTGAAATAAAAATATAAAATCAACAAGATATTTATATATATACTGCAAACTGCATAAACTTTTCGGCATACATTTACAGCTCCAGACCAATTCCTCCCACCACAAATCACTGACTAAAACACACATGTCCAAGGTTCTTGTCTGATTATATCATATAGGTAAATAATGGTAGCAAAACACAATCAAATGTATATTGTTTTTCTTTCTAACATACTATTTATTTATATTATTGGTCGAAACTATTGAAATCTACAAAATTATAAATAAAATTCATTAGATAAGAAATGAGAATTTCATTATTAAGTATATTAAAAAAAAGACTTTGCTAACAATTCTCACCGTACATATGATTCAAATGAAAATAAAATATAAGATTAATTAGGTGGTTAAGAAAGAAAAAAATTATTAATTTAATTTTTTACTAACAAAAATTAACAATTAATATTTATCCATAAAAAATATGATTCAAATGGAAAGTACAATATCCGGTAACGACCCTTGAACACGAATCCGGGGGGTGCTCCGCCACAACCGAGCCTCATCACCGTCCTCCGAAATCTGAAGCACCACCGTGATCAACGTGTTGAAATACTCACGAAGCTGGGCAATAATCCCGTGCTTGAGCCTCCACACGTGCACCCAGTACTCCCCCGCCCCCTCCCACCCTTCAACCATCACGCGGTCACCGACGGCCCTGATCCTCCGGGGCCTAAACTTGAAGTCCTTTTGCGTCGCCATTGACTCCCCGGTCAACACTTTCTTCATGTGTTGGCAGTGAGGAGGCCCGTGGTACCACCATTCCAACTCCACCCTCACCACCTTCGCCAGCTTCTCCGTGTCGCCGTCACGCAATGCCTTGTACACCGTTTTCACAGTCTCCCGGTTGCGGTTTTCGTGATCCGCTGCCATGCCGGAGAATTTCTCTGGCTCGGCCTTGCTGCCGGTGATGGTCTTCATGGTGGAAGAACGGTTGTAGCTCAGAATTTAGGTTATACTAATAGACAATATTGTTGCTATATGTGAATAGTTTATATATTTGTTATTAACATAGCTGATGTTAATATATTACAAAGACTATACTAAATACTAATAGAAGTACTGTAAAATTTTATTCTTTCACGGATCACCGACGACTGTTTTAGTTTAATTAGTGATTGCAAATTCAAGTATATATATACAAATGCGAAGGTGACTTCCTGACCTTACAACGATTGTGGTGGCTATGTTTGAATTTGAAGTTTGAATCAAGTATGAAATGAAGAGTTATAACTATTAATTTAATTTAAAATTGAATAAAAAAAACTTTAATAATTTTATAATTTATTAATTTAAGTGTATACATGAGGGATCTAGAAAACCATCAAAAGACAACTGGATTTTTTTTAATTATTTAACTATCTATTTTCAAACAAACAAATAATATATTTTTTAAAATTATTTATTAGTTTCACACTTAAAATTAAAATTGGTTTTTATTTCGAATGATACAAGAAGGAAATACATTTTTTTATAACTTGTCTACTTTTTTTTAAAGTTTTGAAAGACTTTCTTGATCTCACAAGCACAGTTACAATCAAATAGAATTCAATATAATAATCTCACAATAAAAAAACAAATACATAAAATATAATAATAACTAATTAAAATTCATCAAATTTCATAACAATTATATATAATATATATAGATATGTTTATAATATGATGTTAATAATTAAATATATGTAAATAGATAAGTATGACTAATAATAATACACAAAACATAAATTAACCTAAATAAAAATGGATGACAAATCATATAAAAATATCATTTTTATTAGATCTATTTATTAGTGTATATATATATATATATATATATATATATATATA
>QARZ01039908.1:0-35457 GCA_013407115.1 Glycine latifolia | reverse complement strand
GAATGAATGCCATGCACTTGGATCACCATGATTGCTTTTCTCTTACAAGTTGTCTTCAAGTTGTCCTTTGCATGTTGAAAGCTCAAAACCAATTTCTCCTTAAGCAGCTCCCCCTAAATCCAACATATATGTCTAACATGTGGAGTCTGTAGTCTGGGACCTCAGGCTAGGATACATGATTGTACATGAGATGTGCAGGGTGCATGAGTTGTGCACGGAAAGATATACATATGTGCATGAGATGTGCACGGGTAAATATGTTATATCTATGTTGGATTCCCGATGTTGGTAGCATCCAACAAGAATGGCACGTGGGTGTGATTATGTACATGTGATGTGTATGAAAGCCGGGATTGCTATACTATTGTTTTATTAAAAAACCAGGATGGCTATGATATATGTGATGCCAATATAAATGCAATGTACTGTGGAAGTGAACCAGGGGGAGATGAGACTCCAAGAACCCTGAGTTTACTGAAATTGTATCTCACCCTGGTTGGGGATTATATTTTATTGCAGGTAATAGCCAGCTAGTAGAGGACGAGGTCCGGGATAAGAGACCCGAGTAGGGTCATTTGGGGAATCTCGATAAAGAGGCCGAGTAGGCCGAGGTCGGGTTTGAGTGTGCAGGAAACCTAAAGGCGGTCCTTTTGAGATCCAATTGGCTCATTTTGCTGTATATTTTGTAACCCTGTATGGGTTTGTACTGCTTTGTACATTGTGGAGCAGTACCCGGGTGCTGGGTGGTACATCAAATTCCATACATAATGTTCTGTTACATTGTATGACATAAGATGACGTCTTATTATGTTTTTGCTTCTGTATGTTATTTTATTCATTAAGTATATTGCTACGCTTAAGACCATAATATAATGTTAATGAACCAGGTTCATACGGGGCACATCCTATAGGGAGCTACAGATATAGGTCCAGCTCCGGGCACCAAATCTATAGAAAACTCTACTTCTCTCTCAGGTGGTAACCCAGATACATCCTCAGGAAACACTCCTAGGAACTCTTTAACGACAGAGAGGTCGGCTAAAGAAACCTCGGTCTCTACCTCCGGGTTCGATAAGATCATGTATACTTGAGCATTCTCTTTTAAAGATGACCTAACCCGATTGGCCGAGATGAACATCCCTTTTTCTCTCACATCCGACTTGCCAAACACAACCATTTTATCATAACAGTTCAACAAAACCTTGTTGGAAGATAACCAGTCCATACCCAAAATAATGTCGATCTGGCTAAGAGGAAAACAAACCAGATCAACCCAGAATTTTCTATTAGAAATTTCCACAAGGTAGTCCAAACATACCTCAGAAGTCAACACAGACCCACTAGCCGGGGTCTCAACCACAAGCTCATTATCTAAAGAAGGCACATAAAGCTTAAGTGGTTCTAGACACAACCGAGATATGAAAGAATGGGTCGCACCGAAAACAAAAAGTACGAGTAACGGAATCCCATTTATGAAACATTTACCTTGGATTAGATGTTGGGAGTTTGAGGCTTCGGCACCACTAAGAGTGAAGACTCTTCCCGTAGTCCTCGGTTGTCCGGGTTGGCTCTGCTGGCCTCCACCATTCCGCTCTCTCTTAGGGTGTGGGCAATCCCTTTAGAGAAGACCCTTCTTCTTACAGTTAAAGCAAATCGAGTCTCTTTGCCTGCACTCAGAAGCGATATACTCGGGCTTACCACACTTGAAGCACGTGTTCCGGGTTGGAAAGGTAGCAGGTCTACTACTACTACCACTCGGGAATCCTGCAATAACAGCCCTCTATTGGTTGGGATGTTGATCATGCAGCTTGGAAGGGATGGTGTAAGGCTTCTCACGTTTTGATGCCCGGTCTTCTTGTCCTTTATAAGGCCTGTATTCTAGTAGTAGGCAGCCCTGTCTCTGGAATCCTCGTCCCATATCCTGCACATGTTTACCAAGGCCGGGAACTAGCGGATTCCTTGGTAGTTCATGGCTTACTTCACCTCGGGTCGCAAGTCATTCAAAAACTTTACGCACTTAGAGCTTTCACCCTCCCGTCCCTGGTAGTGAGGGAAATACCTTACAAACTCCTCGAACTTAGTCGTATACTCGGCTACAGTCTGGTTCCCTTGTTTGAGATCAAGGAACTCCATCTCTTTCTTGTTCCTCACATCCTCTGGAAAGTACTTCTCTAGGAATGCATCCTTGAAGGTTTCCTCTGCCAAAGTATAAGTGCTGAAAGCGACCTTCTGTTCCTCGGGGCATGCCATAACCCAGAAGATCTTCTCAATCTCCTAAATCTATGTCTGAGCGCCATCCGGGTTATACCCTCCGTGGAATGAAGGAGGATTGTTACACTGAAAGCGGTCCAATCCCTGGTATTCCATAGCTCTAGGGGCTTTTCCCCTATTCTGATTCCCCAATGCCTGGGCCAAGGCTTGGAGAGCATCAGCTATCGCGCGATCATTCCTACCGCCATCACTTATTGCGAATAACAAGAAGTGAGAACTGGAAGGAATACACAAAAATAAACACCAAACTATACTATACAGACCCTCTACCGTTTGTATTCTGGACTGCTTGCCATAATGTTCCCTTGCATTGTCCCAAACTATACAGATGGTCAGTCTGATAACTTACAACAAAACATAGAAACTTATGGTATAACAGACGTAGGAAGTACAAATATGCTATGGCTATACTAAAAATAACATCCTACACAAGCTCAAACACGAACAAACATCATCCAGCACAGCACAGCTAGTCACTTCATCAATCAGACACTGAACAATCAGCATAATCATGCACAAAGAAACATAGCAAGCTCACAACTCACTGGCCGGAAGGTCTGACCTACTCTAATACCACTAATGTAACGACCCGCCACGTCGCTACTATATCACTAACTCTTAACCATAACCTTAATGTAAATTTTTTTTTTGTTAAAAAAAACACCCCTATTTTTTTCAATGAAAACTGTGGTAATTTTTTTCGCGACCACATAATGACCATCAACACAGGAAATTTACGTAATCAAAGGTACGTGTAAGGCATTTCAAATATACGTATGTATGTATACAAAGCATAATTTAATTACAGATACAAAAGACTATGTCCAAAATATATCAAGTGTTTTACAAAAGAAGTAAGGAATTAAACGTCGAGGTGCAATTAGCAAAACACGAGTATGACTGTCAAAACCAGGGGTACATCTAGCAAAACATGACCCCTGCCCGGGATATATTACATCGACATCCCGACAACTCGGTGGCTCCAACCAAAAGTTGTCATCTTTCCGGTCACCTACTACTGTCCGTTTGCTCACACGAACCGGGTTCGCGATCATCACAGGTACTAAACCACATGGCACAACAAAGCAAGGGTGAGTTCATCATATAAAATAACAAACAAAAGATAACAATAGTTAAGGAAGACAATCCAAATGTCACAAAGTCCAGATATATCAACGCGCAACCAACATGAACACGCATCCAGGAAAATTCCACAAGTCAACTTAAAATGCCTAGCATGATGCATGCTCCTGACTCAACCCTCAGCAATGCAATGTGATACCATCCCAGAAATAGGCCATATCCATGGTCCAAATGATAGTTGTGTGCAGCTCAGCAACTCCCTTGGGGCCTCATCACGGACCGTGCAATTGGCCTCTATTGTCTATCTCCCACGGGCCACGACCACCTCGGCTAGCTCGGCACGGCACCTTCAAGGCTTTGTATGAATGCGATGAGTGAGCACGTGGTGTTTGTGAAAAGTGCTCTGAGAACTGAAAATGGAATTTTCCCTCTTTGTGTCATTGTGTGTTTGTGGCTCTGAAAAAGAATATTGAATTGAATCTTTAACATGGTATAGGGCCCAGGGGTGATGCCTGAAAATGATATGAATATTTCACACTTAACCAAGAGGGGGGTGAATTGGTTAAACCTTGGTAAATTAAAATTTCTTTAATCAAAAACAAAGTTCCTAGGATCTTTATCACTTTTCAAAACCAAGAAACTTTATTCAATCAAGTAGCTCAGCCTCAAAGAATTCAATGGATCAAAACTTATATAATTGGTCAAGCAATTTAATCAAGAACACAATGAATATAATGAGTTAAGGGATAGAGAAGCAAAACACAATTAGTTTTATACTGGTTCATTTCAACACTAGAAGATACATCCAGTTTTCTTCCAACCCACACTAGGTTAGAGTTCCACTATTATAATTTTCAGTTCTTACAATCAATTACAATGCCTTCCTTTATCAACCCTAGATAAAGTACAGAAATCTAAAACCCTATTAGATTCTAAGAGACAAGAACCTGAGAACACTACTCAGTTCTTTCACCTAGAGAACCCTACTCTAGATACATGCAAGAACTCAATTACAATAGCCAATTCACAAAGAAAAATCAAAACGAAAATTACAACTAGATTAAGGAGAGAAACAACCTGATGATCCAATGATGCAATGCAAAATGAAATTACCAGCTCAGGTTGAATGATTACAAATCAAATAGCACAGCTTTCCTTAATCTTGAAAAGGTTTCAAGCTCCAAGAATGACTCAAACACTCATGATTAAAGCACAATGGAGCAAGAAAGAATTTATCCCTTAGAAAACACTTAAGAATGCTCACAAGACTTTTTAAGCTCAGAAAATACAAATGGGTAATGTTCCACGAAGTTAGAAAAGCAACTGAACCATGGTTCTATTTATAACAGATTTTTTATAACTGCTTGTAATCGATTAAATCACCATTTTAATCGATTAAGTCACCACTTTAATCGATTAAAGTGTTCAAGAGTTTTCTAGGTTTGAGCAACGAGCAAATTAATCGATTAATACGAGATGTAATTGATTATTCCAGTAACACTGTGTTTTCTAAAAGACTTGAGTAATCGATTACGAAATGTGGTAATCGATTATGCCAGTGCAGCAAGATTTTCTCAAAGCGTTGTGTAATCGATTAATAGTTCTGGTAATCGATTATTCCAGTAAAACTTGTTTTTCTCAAAGGCTATGTAATCGATTACGAGAAATGGTAATCGATTATGGCAGTGCAACCTTAAAATTATATATAGCCATGTAATCGATTACTACCTATTAATAATCGATTAAAAAGTTCAACAAGACAGTTTACATGAAAACGAAGGTCAAATAATCGATTATTCCGATAGGTAATCGTTTATATTGTGCTTGAAAGCTTTCCAGAATTGACTAAGAACAAAATAATCGATTACAGACTTTAAGGTAATCGATTACATCAGTGTAAAATGCATTTTTCCAAAAACCTTTGAATCAATTTAAAACACTTAGTCAAATTGCCAAAGTCTTGTGATTTTTATGAAACCAATTAAGTTAATTATGGATTAAATGAATGCAATGCACTTGGATCACTAGAATTTCTTTTCTCTTACACTTTTCACACTAAATTATTTTCAAGGCATCCATTGCATGTTGAAAGCTCAAAACCAATGCTTGAATCAAAGTTCCTTTGCATTCTTTAAGTAGCTCCCCCTGAATCCAACAAAAAGAAGGATAGAGGAATGAGACTTTGAGTAGATTATAGGCAGCTTAATAAGATAACCATTAAAGATAAATATCCATTGCCTAGGATAGATGATCTTATGGACCAACTGAGAGGAGCAATAGTATTTTCTAAAATTGATCTTAGATCAGGATACCATCAGATTAGAGTTAAGAATGAAGATATTCCTAAAACTGCATTTAGGACTAGATATGGGCATTATGAGTATTTAATGATGTCTTTTGGATTAACTAATGCTCTAGCAGTTTTTATGGATTACATGAATAGAATATTTATATCTTATCTTGATAAGTTTGTAGTAGTCTTTATAGATGATATACTTGTTTATTCAAAGTCAGAAAAAGAGCATGAAGAGCATCTTAGAATAGTATTGCAGACGCTTAGAGAAAAGAAGTTGTATGCTAAATTATCTAAGTGTGAATTTTGGGCCAAGGAAGTAAAGTTTTTAGGTCATGTTGTTTCTAAAGAAGGGATTTCAGTGGATCCTAGTAAGATCGAATCAGTTATGAATTAGGAGAGACCAACCACAGTAACTGAGATTAGGAGTTTTCTAGGACTAGTTGGTTATTATAGGAGGTTTATTAAAGGATTTTCCCAAATTGCTTTACCTCTGACTAGATTGACCAGGAAAAATGTGCCTTTTGTATGGTCACCAGAGTGTGAAAGAAGTTTTCTAGAATTAAGAAAAAGATTGACTAGTACTCCAATGTTAGTATTGCCTAATCCTCATGGTACATTTGAAGTATATTGTGATGCTTCAAAGAAAGGTCTAGGTTGTGTGTTAATGCAAAATGGGAATATGGTAGCATATGCATCTAGGCAGTTGAGACCTTATGAAATCAATTACCCAACCCATGATTTAGAGTTAGCAGCTGTAGTTTTTGCCTTAAAGATCTTGAGACATTATTTGTATGGAGTAAAATTTGAAGTCTTTTTAGATCATAAGAGTCTTAGGTATCTCTTTGACCAAAAAGAGTTGAACATGAGACAGAGAAGATGGGTTGAATCTCTGCGACAATGCTCAAAATATATTATTGGATGCCTTATATTAGTTGCTCTTACTATGTTTTTGTCTTTTCCTTTAAAGCTTGGTCTGCCTTCAACCAGTTATGTTGTATTTATTGGTCCTTCATTTAGTGATAGAGCAGATTGATCGTATTGGATTAGAATATAAGAAATGGAAATTGTATTGACAGAAACTTCTATCTCTCTCCTCACAAATAAATCTCTAACTCACTAATTGACAATCTAGCTGTCAGACCAACTAACTACAGGTGTCTAATCATATCAGTTACTAACTGATTCAAATACTTCTAGGTAAGCGTAAAGTAGTAAATATCATTCTGTTTGGGTTAAATGATAATGTAAAATCTCATATCCAGTACATGTGATTACTTTATGGTTTTCTTTCATTTTTATACTTATTTAATTTTCCCTATTTCTTCTCAAACTAGAGGAATAATTTATTGACACAAGGATTAATTAATTCAATTTTGATTGGCTGAGTTTAGAATTAGGAAGTTATAATTCTTTGTTAGGCAGTTGTTTTTATATTAATTTTGGATTATGCAATTACAGGTTGTGGCATGTCAGTTATAGTGGATATATAGGTTGTGTTACAGACTTTTATGTGGCAATTAAGGTTTCAAGCACTACAAAAAGAAGATCAAGATCTTTTATATAAGGTTGTCCATTAGTTTGAATTTTAGTTACCTCTATGTTGTTACAAAAGCAATTACATTTTGAGCGGGTTCATAACCTTATACATAAAACGTTGATTTAAATTTTCTTTAAAAAAAAATTTGGGGGGCGCTACCCCAAACCCCCACCATTAAATGTGCGGAACAAATATTTTTTCCTAGATCTGCCACTGATTTTATGTTTTACTTGAGATTAATGAAATTAAATAATTCTACATAACTTTTTTAATTAGTATAAAAATAATTATTTTTATTTTTATTTATATATGAATAGTAACGAGAGAAGAAGGAGAATATCCTTGGAGTAAATTATGAAATAGTTTACATTTGTAAAAAAATAATTTTAATTATTTTTCATTCAGATACATTTAATTAATTAAAATTGAATTTTGATATATTATGTGACTCAAGTCAAAATGAGTCAACATGAATCATAGATAAAATCAACTCCAAATTGAGTGGAGATATTAATTATGTTGGAAAAAAAAGCTCAACTTCCACCTACCTCATCTCATAAATTAAACGTGTTTTTTTTTTCTTTTGTAAAATTAAACGTGTTTTTGTTTCATTTGTTGGCTCAACGTACGGTATATGGCACAAGATTAATTCAACGAGTACAATTTCTCTAGTATGATTCCCATCCATGTCTTGCGCAGTGCAGTGCAGCTCAATTTTTTTAAGGTTTCACTTCCTCTATCCTCGGTAAAATTTTGGTTTTAGTTTTTTAACATTAACTTTGATTAATTTTGTCTTTAAATTTTATAAAGAGAAAAAGAATTATGCATTAGCAATATAATTTTTTTTATACTAATTCAAATGATAATTAGTGATTGAATACAATATAAAACTATTTTGTATTATTGATGTCTAGACATTAAACTATTTTATAGGATTTATTATTTTTTTTTAGTCCTTAAAATTTTTAGAATTTATTTTCTTTATCTTTCAACATTTTTTATTTGATTTTAGTTTTTTAATTTTTTTTCTTTTTTACTTTTAAGGGACTAAAATTAAAGAAAAAATAAATAAGCTAGGGGACTAAAGACAAAAATAAAAAATTCAGAAATTTAAAACTGAAATTTTAAAAAGTTTAAATACTAAAAATATAATAATTCCTTTTTATTGAAAAACAGTTATTTTAATCTCTTTTTACGATGAAAACCATTTGTAATAAGAACAAGAACCACTATTTTTAAGGTTAAGGATCAAATAAATCAAAGTAAAATAGGAAAACTAATACATTTTTTTAATAGAAATATAAGGAGTATAAATATATTTTATCCACTTTTTTTCACCTATTTGGATTCTGAACTCAGTGCAAGCAAACCCTGAGTAAAGTCATATAATTAAGTTGCTAAAGTCTTCAGTAGTTTTTGAATTGTGACTCAATACAATTTTAATTTTATAAAGAACTGAATATAGTTTTTTTATTTTTATTTTCTATACACAAGCACTACCTTGGTTAGTCACAACATTACGAACTATTTATTATTAACAATTTGTCTCACTTATTAAGTTATTATAACTTTCTGTTTCACAAAAAATATAGAAGATATATTATAATTTTGGTTAATTGTTTTTTATTCTTTTAAGTATTAAATTGTAATATTTTAATCATTTAAATTCTAATTGTGTCAATTGATCTATCAGTTATCACAATTATACTATGTTAGTACCTCAAACTTTAAAATTATTGATTGGAACTAATTTTTTTAGAAAAAAATTATATAATTGTGATACTTGAAAAATTAAAATCACATAATTATGATATTTTAGAGACTTAATTGACATAATTAAAGTATGAGAACTAAAATCATAAATTTGTAATAAATAAATTGACTCAATTGAAACTTAATTAAAATACTAAAATCACATGTACAATTATGACATCTAAAGAAAAAAAATGCAATTAAACCTTATAATCTGGAACTATTGTACTTTTTTCTTTACAAGCTCTTAAGTGGCTGACATTAGATACTACTGATAATTTGTTTAACTTATAATTTAGCTACTGAACAAAAGAACAAAAAAATACTTTAAAAAAATTAGATACTACTGTAACTTATAACTTATAATTTAGTTCAATAATGCAATAACTGCCACCTTTTAAGTAGATTATATTAATCACTTTTTAAGTAATATTCTTTTCAAGGGGTTTGAAATATAAAGAGGTTAGTGAAGAAATAAAAAAATAGTATTGTGTATAATTTGAAAAAAGTTCAAAATATACAAGTGTAATCAATTTGTTCTAACCTTTTCAATTATTTATATGAAAAAATTTGAAAGATTATGATATTTAGGCTTTTTTTGATTGGACAAAAAAAATTACAGAAAAGAAAATAGATGAAAGAAAAGATTAGATTTTTTTTTTCATTTCTTTCATTTGTTTACGGGGAAAGGGAAAGAGAAAAATTAGGTGAAGTGGGTTCTAGTTCAAAAATTATTTCTGCTCAAATTGGAAAGAAAAGAGAGGAAAAACTTAAATTATGTATAAAAGACTAAAATATCCTCCTATCACTTTATTTGATATTTATCTTTTACATAAAACTTTTCGTTTCTTTTATTTTGAAATGTGTTTCTCATTTCTCTTTCTCTACTTGAGGTATTTTTTTTCTCCCTTTCACTCTTTCTCATACCTTTATTATTGCAACTTTTCATGTTCTTTCTTTGTTTTTGTTTGCGTTGTTGTTTTTGCTATCTTCTGGGTCTAGGGGTACAATATTCTGTATGATTAATTTTGAAAAAAAAAGGTTTTTGTTTTTGCTTTGTTATGTGAGTTTAGGGGTATAGTATTCTGGAAAATTAGAAAAGGTAATTGAAGGAATATTCTTTATGAATATGTTTGTACTTTGTAGTATGATTAATCCTAAAGAAAGGGTATTTTGTTTGGTTGGGGAATGATATGGTTGGTTCCTAAATCTTGTGTTTTTCTTTTTTCTTTTTTTATAAATAAAAGTAAAAAGATCCATGATTTTATGCAATATTACCTCTTTCGTTACGTTCACTTTAGAATATTTTATGCCCCCTCCATCTACATGCAATGCATTTTGTACTCTATTGAGTGGTAGTGTACTATTTTATTAATCTATACATAAACCCGCATCATATGAGTAGATAAGCAAAATTGCTTCAACTTTTATTTAATTAAAAAATAGGTAATATTTGGGTGAATTTCAAAGTTTAGAATAATCAACTAGATCATGTATTAAAATTTAAGGTACTTGATGTAAAACTGCCAATTGTTTATGGTTATGTTTTAACTAAAATATAGTGAAGTTAAAAAAAAATATGGTGTAAGTTTGGGAAATAACCTTGCATATACGAATACACTCTTGACATTTGCCCTAGAAACTTGGGATTGTTTACGTTTATCTCATTAGTCATTACAATCTAGAAACAAGCAGAAATGATATAACACAACAACTTTGAATGGATCTTGTGTTTGATTCCACTTTTCAAACACAATTTTTTATAATAAGTAATCCAGTATTTATATTTTTTTGCCTTACTATTAACAAATAATGTTTTTGTTTTGTCTTGAATCTGCCAAAGTGGGTGTTTTAGATTGTTGAAAGGTTTTTATTGTTTTATGCTAGATATATAATGCTTATATACCGTTATTTGTTTCATGGATGTATGTTCCCTTTCATACTTGTTATTTCCTTAGAGATGCAGCTTTATATTCTTCTCTTATTTTTGTTGTTTGATGGGCTCAAAGGTATTTTGAAAAATTAGAAAAAAGGTTAATTAAATTGATATACTTAATGCATATGTTGTAGTATGATTAATTTTGAAGAATAGTGCTGTAAAACTATGTTATGTTGGGTTCTGATGGTATAGTTTAGGTTGGATATAAATGTGGCTCTTGTACTGGTTTGTTTCTTTTAATGGTACAAATATATCTTTCTTTTATTTACTTTTCATGCTTTATTGATCAATCACCTATATAGTAAAAGTTTTAATGTCTGGATCAGTATGAAGGGTCATCCCACTACCTTGTTTGGGACAAGACAAAGCATAGTTAAGTGTTGTTAGTTTTAAGTGAAAACACATTTTCTATTGGTTTTCTTTTATACTGCAAGACACTTACTTGATGTTTATTATTTGTTATGTTGGGTTTCCCTTCTCATATATCATCTAACCACTTTCTTTGGTACTACTAGTCTTTCCTTTCACATCTTTTTCTTTGCTTATTGCAAGTATTGGCTTGCTTGATTTTATAATTATTTCATGTTTTTATAAATTTTTTAAGTTTATAAAAAAATATTAATATATTCAAAATTTTATATGATTTTCATTCAGCGACAATCAAAGAGCTTTTTGATGTCTCTGGTGATTTCAATGGATTCGTGCTTTATCAGGTAAAATACTTTTGGTAAAACTTACTAAATATAAAACAACAGTTGTAGTGAATTTTACTAAATCTAAAACAACAATTGTGGATTCTTGTATTTTTTTTGCTTGGCTGTTGTTGCTCTTAGTGAAGGGTGTTAATTGAAATGTTTCCTCCTATAATGTATTTTAGATTTTACTAGAATTAAAAATATGTCTCCTTTAATTATAAATAAAGAGATTTTTCAATTTCAATAGTTTTGCCTATGTCTAATACAAGTGTCCATGATTAGTAATTTTGGATTAGATAGAAACATCGAGAATTATTAGAATTAGACAATAGGAAAGACTCTTACTTACTTGATTTGTTAGTCATTTTATTACTATATTATCTCATTTCTTTTTTTTCCCTCCTATGAACTATTCAATCTTCATTGATATGCTTTTTAGAATTTGTTTGATTATATTGTGATGCATCCTTGTACTTATTTTATTGTGTTTCTAAAATATGTTACAAACTTTTCATTTGTTATTAGTCAATTTATTCAAGGTTGACAAAAAGGGTTTTTCCTAATGCTGAAGAAGGAAACTTTGGTGTTGCACTTAATGATACAAGTGAAGTGCAGTATGAGGTAAATCATTTGGATAATATTCACATGCCACTTTACCTAAAAAATTTAAGTCAATTCCAACAAGAATGGGGAAAGCGAAGGCATCTTTGTTATGTGATCCTCTTATGTTATATTGTGCATGTGTTGCATGTACTGAAAATGATGTCCTCCTACACATGTAGTCCAATTAATGAGGAAAATCAACAAAAAGAGCATAAGCGTCTTCAATTAATGAGACAATTAGTAGACACTGTAAAATGCTGAGACATCATGCGAATGGGGCCTAAAGCATTTATGTTGTTGTGTGATAAACTTAGAGAGACGGGTATCGTGAAAGATACCATTCGATCCACAATTGAGGAACAAGTGGCTAGATTCTTACACATCATAGGTCATAATATAAAAAATCGTACAATGTCATTCTTCTTCCATCGCTTGGAGAGACAATTAGTTGTCACTTTCACAATGTTTTACGTGCCGTAATTTCATTAGAAGGTGAATTCCTAGTCCAACTTTCTGGTATGGAAGTACCTTCACAAATATTGAGTAATAGTATATTTAATCTTTTTTTAAGGTACAAATGTCTTCCATTTACTTAGTTATCTCCGCCATTAAAATTTTAGAATATAATTTCATTACTAACTTGTAACTTATTAAACAAATAAAGGATTGCATTGGTGCTATAGATGGAACACATATTTGAGTGAAAGTCCCAATAGCAGAGGCCCCCAGATTTCGTGGAACAAAAGACTATCCAACACAGAATGTTTTTGCAACATGTAATTTTGACATGAAATTCACTTATGTGTTACCTGGGTGGGAGGGTATAACATCTGACTCTAGAATTTTAACAGATGCTTTAACTAGGGAAAACCACTAAAAATTCTTGAAGGTTAGTAGTGCATTTTCATGTTTTCAGTAGCAAGTATTTGAATTTAAAATTATATTAATTAAAATGTTGAGCCGTAATGCGTTTTTAGGTTTTATCAGAGGCTTAACTCTATAAGTATTCAGACATTGCTAATTTTGAATAACTTTTGATTGAATAAAAGCAAGCATTTGCTTGAATTGATAGCTTAGCCTCTTCTTGGTTCTTGGATGAACCCAAATTGATTTTTATCAAGGAAGCTTTTCTTTGTGGTGAATTCTCCTCAATTTATCATTCCAATACAGATCGTGGCATTATGCATTACCATCTTCTTTATCTTCTCCACCTTTTATCTGTAAGTTTTACTATCTATCATTAGCATCTTGAAATTAGCCTCTGGAAACGATCCAATCCAAGCATTCATGCCTTGGTAATCATCATTTGGAGTGTAATAAAAATTTTGTAGGAAAATATTATATTGGGGATGCTGGATTTATGCTAAAAAGTGGAGTGCTTACACCATATAGAGGTGTTCATTATCACTTGAAGGAGTATTCAACTCGTGGCCCACAAAATCCTAAAGAATTATTTAACCATCATCATACTTCACTGTGAAATGTCATAGAGAGAAGTTTCAGCGTGTTAAAAAAAAGATTTCCAATTATATCAAGTGGCACAGAACCCTTTTATTCGTTTGACATCATGAGGGACATTGTCCTTGCATGTTGTATATTGCATAACTTCCTTATGGGTGTTGACATTGATGAAACCTTGATTGCTAAAGTAGATCATGAATTACTTCAACATGGCATAGATTATACCCAACATCGTGTCGATGACTATAGACAAGGAACAATTTTAAGAGACAACATTGCCGCTGAGATGTGGAATGCCTACCTAACTTGATGACACATTATATATGATATTGTAAATATAATTTCTTATGTATTTGTGTGTTGCGGTTATATATTTTTATTGTATTTTGTGTACTTTTTACATATGTAAGGCTTATTATTGTGAACTATTATTTTTTTTGTCTTCTATTAGATTTGAATGCAACTACTACAATGGCAAAAGGAAAAAATATTGCATTAGATTCCACTAAACCTAGTAAAGATAATTTGCAACACCATCATATATCAACATGGTTGAAGTATTAAGAGCTACAATTGGAAAAAATATTACAAAAAATCATATAAAAAATAAAATGAAAACTCTAAAATCTCACTTTGCTAAGGTGCATGACTTATGTAACAACTTGAGTGGGTTCGCATAGAATGCAACTGGAAAATTTGAGGCTGAAGAGGAAGTTTGGATCGACTTGATTAAAGTAACTGTCTTTTTTTTATATTATCTTTTACAAATTTATATTTTTAGAATTTAGTAACAAATCTAACTTATATATGGAGTTAATTTGTATAGGCAGAACCACATGCAGCAAGATGGAAAAAAATGCAAGTTAAGCATTATGATATGTTGAAAATGCTATTTGCAGAGCAACAGGTAAGCAAGCTATAACTGCAAAAGAAAGACTTAATGGGAAAAGAACACTATAGACTTGAATGATTATTTTGAAGATGTAGAAACTCCTCAAGAAAACGATAGTGTGTTTGATGTACCAGAGTTTTTATCTCCTCATTGTGACTTTAGTTCACAAAGTGGACAGTTGAACCAATCAATTGACACTTCTATCTCAAAGGGTACAAAAAGAAAGAGAAATATGGTTAACTTGTTGGAAATTCTTCAACAGATAAGTTGAACCGAGTTGTTGAATGACAAGTAGATATTGCTGAAAAACAATTGACTTTGATGCAGCAAACTCCGCCTCGACATTTTTTAGAATATGAAGTGTGGGCTCTTTTGGAGGAAATCAATGTGGTAGATCTATTACGCATGAAGTGCTATGACTATTTATGCGATAACGAGAAGGAGAAACGGAAGCTTTTTGGTGTACCTTCTGAAATGAGAGCTCAAGCTCTCATTCAAATTATGAGTGATGCTAGATTGATTAAGTAAGAGCAGAGAGCCTGCTTTTTTTTTTTGTTGCAGTCTATCATGACTGCTTTTTTTGGTCTACATACTTACAATTGGAATTGGAAGGTTTTTTTTGGCTCGTATACATTGAGGACATCACTTGCTAACTTTGTTTTGTTACCTTGTCTATCTTCATTTGCTTTTGGGGTATATGTGTGGCTGAAGGTTGAAGATTTGCATGATGTTATCACTACAAAATCCAAGTAAGAGAAGTGTTTCTAATCACTCTTAATAATTTAAGTCTTTGTTATAATTCTAATATGTGTCTTTAATATGGATATTTTACCGCTTATATATATTATGTTGTCGGTTGGTGACTTATTCTCTCTAAAATATGCTTATTGTTTATCGGCTAGACATATCGCGAGCAATAAAAGGTATTATTTTTGAAGTCCTAAATGAGACATTACAATTAGATGTTCTTTGCAAGTTATGGTTTTTTAATACAACACTAAGTTTTAGGTTGGTTTAGAGCTCTTGACAAAAGATACTTTAATGATCTCTACATGTATCAAATTGATGCACGTGTCTTGAAAGAATTAGAAGTTGATGAGTGATTTTTTTTATGATGATTGTGTAATTATAGAGGAACTAGGATCATCCATTTCAAACAACACTTGATGCACTCACATGAGACAGCAGTATGTATATATACATAGTAGGTTTGTGTGACTAACTATCAACTTAAGACTTTAATATTTATAAAAAAATTATATTGGTCACTACAACTTGATTTTTTTTATGATGGTCCTTTGTTTATGCAATATAAAAGAACATTATAAAAAACACATTTGCTAATAGAAGAATAGTAGTTAGCTGAAGACATTTTAGAAGGATAACTTATATGTTTTTATATAAATATTAAATTTTATGTTAATAAGAAATAAAAATTATTTTTTATGTTATTTTAACTTAATTCGTGAAATAATTAATTTATCATTTCGTATAGCAATTTTATATGTATTTTCAAAATAATATTTGTTAACTCATTTTTTAAACTTTGTTGGTAAATAATTTTGTTTAAGGGTGTTCATATCATTTTATAAATTTATATTTTTTTTCTTCTCATTTTTTATACAATCAAACAAAGGAAAAAAAATTCATTTTTCTTTCTTTTCATTTTCTCTTATAACAAATAATCAAAAAATAACCTCATTTTCTATTTTTTCTTTTCTTTCACTTTTCTTTCTTTTTTATTTTCTCTTGTAAACCAAACAAAGAGTTAGTGGTAAACTAGCTATTCTCTCTCTATATTCTCAAATGCACTGTCCGCGTGCACTTTTCAATATGATATATATAAATTCTCAAATGCACTGTACGCGTGCACTTTTCAATATGGTATGTATAAATTCTCAAATGCACTGTACGCGTGCACTTTTCAATGTAACATGCATGCCCCAATTTGTCTCTTTTTAATTTAATTAATTGAATCTGGTGATACAAGTTGTTTTGGACATTTTGCCGTGTGTGACAGTTATTGAATTATTGAACAGTATACAAATTTTAGCTATGAACAAAAGAACAAAACAATACTTTAAAATATTTAGAAAGAGAACGAAACGAAATTTTAAATTGAATTCATAATGTAAAATTGTTTGTATCATCTTTCTGAATATCAATATTTAGAAATATTAAGATATTAAAAAAATGTTAAGTCATTGAGAAAGAAAAAAAGTATTGATCTAAATGAAACTAAATACAATCTTCTTAGGTCATGAATCCAAAACTTGTAGATAAAGCAAAATGTAATTAAAAAAGCAAATTATGTTAAAGGTACCTCAATTAAGTTCTCAAAAAAGATTAATCGATGTCATTAAAAAATTAATTCTCACTAATAATGTAGTTACTAAAATTATTATAAGTTTAAATATATTTTTAATTCTAGGAATATAAATTTATTTGATTTTAGTCCTTTAAATATTTTTTATTAATTTTGGTTTTTATAAAGAACAAATTATTCTAATAAAAAAGAAAATTATACTGATACTTTCTGAGAGTTTGTCAAATTATATTATACAAAATACCCCCATTTTTTATTACCCAGACACAAACCTTTTTCTAGCTGAAAAACATTCTACTGACATTCCTTTTTATGTTACACATTTACACCCCTAAAGTCTAAAAAATATTAATCCGTGTACTCCTATAAGACAGATGTAAGAGTAATAAAATAAAAGTATATTATGCAATTCGACAAAATCTCCAAAAAGTAATTTACTCTTTCACAAATTATGATATTTTATAAACATTAATTATGTTATTTATAATTATATATAAAAGAAATAAAGTATTTTGATGTATGTAATTTTATACTCATTTTATACCTATAATTATATAAATTATTATTTTTATTTCTATAACTACCTTCATAAGTTCTATTATCTTTCTTTTTATTTAAAAAATATAGAAAAGCATTTAGGCAGGAGTGCCTATTTTGCCCGGTATATCTAATTTTGTTGCGTTCGCAACCATTTCGTGGTGACATGTCATGCACAGGCTATGGTCGCATTTCGGAGTAAAAGGCAATATTCTCTCTTCAAAAAGGTAATATGCAGGGGCGGATCCAGGATTGAAGCATATAGGGGGCCAATAATGACGCAAATTTTCTGAAAACTTACTTTCATTTGTTACTAACAACCGCCAATAACAGAAGCTAAAGTAATTAAATTATATATACAAGTACTTAAATTAATTACATTTTTTAGGCATACAATACAAATTAATATATACATGAAAATAAATTAAAAACTATTTTATGAGATAATAAACAAATAAAACTATCAAAACATGCTTGCTAATATTATAATATGAGAAAAACTAAATATTCATAATGTAAAATAATTTTATCCAATCATTTAATACAAACAACTGTGTATATTAAATTTGCTAACTTTGATCTATAAAATTTTTTTTATTAATTTTTACCATAACTATTTTAAAAGTCATGTTAACAATAATTTATAATTGATTTGTACATAATCATTAAAATCTTATAATATAATTATAAGTCTATATTGATTATGTAATTGAAAACAGTATGTTCTACTTATAAAAGAATTTACATTTATACTAATAAAAGAATTTAAGAATTTTAAAAAATTAAAATTAAATGAATTTTCAAAATTGATCCTAGATTTTTTAAGAGTATTAATTTTACATTCATGGACTGGAACCACAAAGAAAAGCCCACAAGCCACGTTCAATATTTAACAAAGCCTTTAAAAGAAAATAACTAAAAATTAACAAAATGATCACTCAACAATCATAAAATTTTCGAAAATATGGGGGCGGGGGAGTGGCCCCCCAGAGTCAATTACCCCCAGAGTCGATTCAAGAATTATTTTTTAAATATGAGAAAATTGAACAAAAATTCTTTAATGATAAAAAAATATTAAAAAAATCTATATTCACAACTTAAAAGCATGCATTTTAATCTAAAGGACTTGTTATACTTACACCCATCTTTCTTAACCTCACTCCTAATCTTTTTAAAAAAAAAAAAAAAAAACTCTAACACAAACAACTTTAATGAAAATTATATTTCAACAAGATTTATCAAACATAATAGAAGAGTATTTTCCATCAACATATTTTTATAGAAAAAAGTTCAGCGTGAACTTAACAAATACGGAGTGAGAATAACAAATCTTTAAACTAAGAAGTTAGTAATTAATTTCTTCAACTATAAGTCAACTTAAAATCCAAAAAAATTAAGATCCAAACCATGTGAATTAACACCATCGACATGAATCTTCAGCAAAAAAAAAAGTAATTAAAAATTGTACTACTATATAAACACAAACACGCGCGCGCGCGCATATATATATATATATATATATATATATATATATATATATATATATACACTTTTAACAATACTAATGAATCGAGTTATTGATTTTTCAACCTTAAAAAAGTTTTTTCAATTTACTTAATGGGAAGGGGTTATGTTACGTTTGGTAATTAAATGTACAATGTCAGGCTCACATGACAGCCAAGATGACTAGTTTCCTTCCACATAAGTTATAGGACAAAAAAAAAGGAAGATTTTCACACGTAATAGTGTTTGTACGAGCTAGACTCACGCAACTATCACAAACCTTTCAAAACCCTCCAAAATCTTTGTTTTCATGCGCAGGAAAACAACAGAACGTGTGGTCTCGGGGGAACCAAAACTGTGAAGTTCTGAAGCCACTAGGCCTTTTAAAAACCAAACTAAGGCAAAGGGTACACAGAGAGAGTTCAAGCAAAGAATATGGAAAGTGGGGTTGTGGCCGTGAACAACAACAACAACAACTATGAATCCAAGGCAACTTCCACCATCACCATTAAGGGCATTCTCAGCCTTCTAATGGAAAACATTGATGAGAATAATTATGATGGTGGTGGAAGCAAGAAGAGAGTTATTTCTCTTGGTATGGGTGACCCAACTCTCACCACATTGTTCCACACACCAAAGGTGGTTGAAGAGGCTGTTGCTGATGCTCTTCAGTCTCACAAGTTTCATGGCTATGCTCCCACTGCTGGACTTCTTCAGGCTAGAATGTAATGCTATGCTTCCTTTGCCACTCTCTGGAATTTCAATTTTTTTATCTCTCTTCTTGTTGTTTTTATTTCGAAGAGAATCTTGAATTTGGTTGTCCAAAATTTATAAGCAACTATATTGATCATTAAAAAAAATTTGGTCACCCAAACAATTTCTCATTGGAATTTCAATTTTGTTTGGCCCTGTGTTATTGTTATTTTTCGGAGAATCTTTAATTTGTCCAAAATTTGCCTGCAATTATATTAGTCTTTAATTTTTTTTATCACCCAATTAACATCTCTTTGGAATTTCACTTCGTTTAGCCTTGTTATTGTTGTTTATATTTTAAAGAATCTTGAATTTGGTTGTCCAAAATTTACATGCAACTATATTAGTTTTTTAAAAAATTTGATCACCCAATTAATAACTCTTTGGAATTTCACTTTTTTTTAGCCTTGTTATTGTTGTTTATTTATTACAGAATCTTGAATTTGGTTGTCCAAAATTTAAATGCAACCATATTAGTCTTTAAATTATTGTTTTACCCAATTAATGTCTCTTTAGAATTTCAATATTTTTTAAGTGCTGTTGTCATTGTTGTTCACTTTCTAGAGAAAACTAATTCTAGTAGTTCAAATTTTATACACGTCACCCGTCAATTAAATTTTAAAAAAATTGGTTTCTAGATTTGTCTTTAGAATTTCAATTTTAAGCCCTGCTGATATTTTGGTTCATTTTTTTTTAGAGAATTTTAAATTTGTTCCTTCAAAATTTACATGCGTTAATGGATAGTCCTTATAAATTTTCATCACCAAATTATTCTCTTTTTAGAATTTCAACTTTGTTAAGCTTTGTCTTACTACTACTGATGTTAATTTTTGTAAGCTCGGACTTTGGCTCACTGTTTTCAGGTTTGCATCAAATTCTGTCCAGTGTGAAATTGTATGGCATTTGTTCTTAATTAGGCATTAATTTTTTGGATTTTGCATTTGGTTCAGAAATTTTAACCTACTTTTTGATACTACTGTAGTGTAAGACATAAGCTTATTTCAGATTTTGTTTATTTATTTATTTATTCCCCTTTGTTCTCGTTTCTTCTGTCGCTAAGTGGATTGTTTTTTTTTTTTTCTGGAGGATGGAGTAGGTGATGGAATCTATAACAGAAATACCATTATATACAACTTCTAAATTCTCTTTTCAACACTCCTTTAATTATTGAATAATGTTTCAAGCTGACTATTAATAAATAGTGAGTCCAATTTTGGGACCAGAATCAGTGTCATCAACAAACATGGTTTCATATTACTATTCATACAAACATGTTCTTTTGGTTGTCACTGAACCTTAGACATGGTTCCATTCACTGCGGTGAAACAATTTTGCTTCAATGCAATTTTATTAGTAACTATGAAACAAAGACGTGTGAGAAAAGGAATTTGGTATCTCAGTCAGAGTTGGATATTGGTTACTTGTTTTGTTCCATCTAACTATACTTTCTTATTCTAAAATTGAATACCATCTAAAGTTACTTTCATGTTGGTGACAGTGCAATTGCTGAATATCTATCTCGTGACCTTCCGGATCAATTATCAAGTGATGATGTTTTCATCACTTGTGGATGCACACAAGCCATTGATGTTTCGGTGGCGATGCTTGCTCGCCCTGGTGCAAACATCTTGCTTCCAAGACCAGGCTTCCCAATCTATGAACTTTGTGCTGCATTTAGAGGGGTTGAAGTGAGGTATTATGATCTGCTTCCAGAGAAAGGTTGGGAGGTTGATCTGGATGCTGTTGAAGCTCTTGCTGATCAGAACACGGTTGCATTGGTGATCATAAACCCTGGGAATCCTTGTGGGAATGTGTACAGTTACCACCATTTGGAAAAGGTCTGTTGTTAGTTGCCTAGGATATGGCTACATAATAAGTAACTTTCGAGACAATATATGTTTATGAGTTTACATCATTAATAGGAGTTACTGAATTGTTTGCATATTGGACTTAGATTGCTGAAACTGCAAAACGGGTTGGAACAATTGTGATTTCTGATGAAGTTTATGGTCACCTTGCATTTGGGAGCAAGCCTTTTGTACCAATGGGAGTTTTTGGCTCTACTGTTCCTGTTCTCACTCTTGGTTCACTTTCTAAGAGATGGATAGTTCCTGGATGGAGGCTTGGTTGGTTTGTGACAAATGATCCATCTGGCACTTTTAGAGAACCAAAGGTTCTAGTCCCTCCAACTCTATGTTTAACTCACTTTTCAATTATTTTATATTTTTCATGTTGAGTCTTAGATCATTGATCTTGTAGTACTTGAATAACCATACTGCAATTAGAAGTCCATTAGTTAATCTGAGAAGATCCTTGACTGATCTTACAGCTGATCTGTGGTTTATGACTATGTTCTTAGACATGGGAATGAACACTTCTTCATGAAGTTTGTTGATGGTTCCCACTCTATGTAATGCTTTATTTTGTGTCGAACTGCCCTTTATATCCTATTTGATTGCTTCATTCTTTAGTACTATGCTATATTGAAGTTTCAATAGTTGACTGGTACTTTAATAATCACATGAAAAAAATTTCTTATACTTCTAAATTTAAATGGTTCTTCATATTATTCAGCCACTTTTTTGTGATTTCATAAACCATATGTTTCCTATGCAGGTAGTCGAGCGCATCAAAAAGTATTTTGATCTTTTAGGAGGTCCAGCTACCTTCTTACAGGTTTTCTGTTTTTCTCTTGCATGCTAGTTTTCAAGTACGGAAATGGATGCATGGATTCTTTGGCTAAACAAATGCTCAAATTGAAGCATCTAGATTTCATTTAAAGCCTTAACTGATATTGCCACCTGAAAAGGAAAATATTTTTGAATTCGAACCCATGACCAACAAGTTACTAAGGCATAACTTTACCGCTGTGTCAGAACTCGCCCTCTGAAAAGGAAAATATAAAAAAAAAATTTAAAACAAAAGAATGAAGAGAAAAATGTTTTAACCCAATTTTCATGATGCATATAAAGAAGTATGAAAAAAGCATAAAGGTCACATTCTTGCAAAGACATATTTGAACTGACAAACGACTATACTAGTATTCATATGTTGCTGTTAGCTCTGTTATGATAGTTATTTGGTTTGGTGCTGAAATATGTTAGAATTTTATCCAAAATTCTTGGTTAAGCAGAATTTTCTTACATGACATGCATTCATCTGTTACTTATTTCTTCTATCTAATTGATGGCGTTTCTGGTGTGACAGGCAGCTGTACCTCATATAATTGCAAATACTGAAGAGATTTTCTTCGAGAAAACCATTGATAATTTGAGGCATACAGCAGATATATGTTGTAAAGAGATGGAGGATATTCCCTGCATTTTTTGCCCTTACAAACCAGAAGGATCCATGGCTATGATGGTGAGTCACTGGGGATTTATCACAATTGTGGTTCTATGAGTAAATGTCTTAAAAAAGGAACTCTTATATTTCTTCTCAAATGAAATGCAGGTGAAACTAAACCTTTCACTGCTGGAAGATATTAGCGATGATATTGACTTCTGTTTCAAACTTGCAAAGGAGGAATCTGTAATCATTCTTCCAGGTACTGTGCGAATCATGCTTTATTTGGCATTCTTGCATCTTCTATTTGGAGAGTCATTTCATTTATACAGAAAAATGAAAGCCTTTTATTGGATATCCTCAATTATGTAATCTGTTTTGCTATAATCATGATATTATGAGTCATTTTTTTATGGGAACAACTTAGATAACACTCTGATCATGTTCATATTCACCATAATTTATGGGACATTTAACACTTCCACCTTGCTTTTCAACAAGTGCCTTTTATAGACTTATGTATCCAAATTTACTATTATGAGCTGGGATATAAGTTATAACTACTTATAACTCAGGGTTGCTGTTCTTAAGCATACAACAAAAACCTTGCTGATATTTAGTTATAAATAAAACCATTTAATGATTTTAATCTTCTTTACGTAGAAGTTTGAGGCATTTGCTTGTGAAATAGGTATAAACATAATTCAATGCTGCAGAAACAGTTTTTCTATGTGGATTCTTTTCTTTTTAAATGGGCATCAATTGTTTATTAATAATGCACGCACAGATCAGAATATTCCAGTTCAAAGTTGCTTGATATGAAAAAGGAATGTCTTATAAATAACAGTCCCTAGATAATACTTTATGGGAAATGCTAACAACACACTCCGACACTATGTTAGACACGCTCTTCTATTTAGATGAAATTCATGTGGATCCTACTAAATATGTAAGTCTTATTCCCCGTTTGGTGGGTTTCATTCCTAAACTAAAATAATATACATCTATTTAAACTAATAAAAGAGTACAAGTTCTAAAGCAAGCACTAGTGTGTTACTAAATTCCTATTGCTCTCCCTTTTTTCTTCCTCCTCGAGTAAACCTTCGAAACCTATGGTTTCAATGGACTTGGATGCAACAATTGATCCTTGTCCTGTAGTATCCCATCACTATCATCCCCTGAAAGAACAACCTTGTCCTCAAGGCTCAATTCAGGAACCTGACTTCTTCTAACTTCTGTGTTGACCCTTGTCTTCTTTAAGCTCCATTTTTTGGGCTTAGGCCCAAGATCAAGTATCCCATCACAGTCACACTCCTCTATTTCCAGTTTTCATCCCGCATTAAAAATTTATTTATAAAAATGCGAACTTAGAAA
The DNA here is from genome assembly GCA_013407115.1 of Glycine latifolia. NCBI lineage: Eukaryota > Viridiplantae > Streptophyta > Magnoliopsida > Fabales > Fabaceae > Glycine > Glycine latifolia. Next base: position 11,150 of record QARZ01039908.1, on the reverse strand, counting down.
TGTAGTATTTTCATATTTATTATGAATTTTAAAAAATATTCTTAACTAGGTATACCATGATCTGCTTCACTTGTATTCTCATGACAAGTGGAAATTGGAAAAGTTATTATATTTTCATGAAAATTTGAAAAGTTACTTTTCAATTCAATTATATTTTTCATTTCAATTCTTATTATTATTTTAATTATTTTTTAAGAAAATTCTTGAGAATGTTAAAATCTAACCAAATGTATTTTTAATTATTTCCAAGTATAACTTCGGTTATAATATTTTGAGAAATATTCGCATGGGTTTATCCCTCCCAAAATAAAAAGGCTTATTAATACTATTTTTCTTTTTGGATATTACTAGCATACGGACCAAAAATACGGGTGCTTATTAATACTCTTTACCACTTTCGTATCAATTTTCCAATTATCATGACTAAGAAAACTGAACACTGAAAAAATAAAAGAGAACAACAGTAAGAAATTTCTATTTTGGCACTATAAAAAAATAATTTCTTCATGGTCATTGGAAATTGGAATAATGCCCTTGGAAAGCAATGGAAAGGAAAAACAACTTACCACCTAACGAAACTGCTCATAAATGAACTTAACAAGGTAGAGTATGCTATATCTTACTCTCAAAGCTAATGAATTTATGTCAGGCACATAAATACATATAGGTTTAAAATATGTTCAGCTGGTTCCTCCAAATATTTTTTGGGTTTTTTAATCCTAGAATGTTTGTTGCCACATGTTAGTTCTTGCCATGAAATTATTGTTAGCAATAAGTTTTATACTTCTACAAATACTATAGTTTTGTTTTTGTGTCTTTGCAAAATACTACTATAAACATTTTTACTTTAGTTTTCATAAAATAATAATTTTTATTTTTAGTCTATGTCATTATGTCCCTGCAAAATATAGCGATTTTTTTTAGTCTGTTTCGTCGTGGTGGGACCAAACACATGATGATGAATGGGATAAAAAATCAGAAAATTATTTTATAAAGACTAAACGAAATTGAAAATAAGCTGCATTATTGAAATAATTCAATTTTTGGTAAATGAAATAAGCTGAATTTTTAAAAAAATTATAGCATATCAAAATAAAATCACTTGATAAATCATAACTCATCATTCAAATATGCTATCCACTGCTAGCTTTGACTTTGACATGACTCACAAACTTGCTAGTGAATTTGTAACAAACAAAAGCAACAATTCATTGCAGGAACTGCGGTAGGGCTAAAAGATTGGCTTCGTATTACTTTTGCTGCTGATCCATCTTCTCTTGGAGAGGGTATGAGAAGGATAAAATCTTTCTATCAAAGGCATGCAAGAAAATTGTAAAGCTATAGTGAATTGACTGATAAATAAAATTACTAAATAAACGTTGGCCCTTTACTACCGCTACTACACTACACAAGAATTTCAGATTTTATTTCAGTATAGCATACAGTCTCATTAGAAATGGATCAATTAATTGGATATTGCAACATAATTAAGAGGAAATCCTCTTTATAGTGAAGCGTTGTCTTTATTCAAATACTAATCGGGTCCATGTTTAGTCTTTTTAATCAATAATAAAGTTTTTTAGATTGATCATCAATATGCCTTGAGCTGGATCGGAAGTGGTGCAAGAGCCTATATAATTGTCAATTGGAGTGTTATGATCGATATAATTTAATTTACTGAGTTTCACTCTATAATCTACTGCTCGATCATGTTGCTTCCCAACTTTGAAATTAAAGAGACCAAAAGGTTGTGTTTATTATTATAATGTACCTTAATTTATCTAATATATAAAGTAGGCTAAAATAAATTGTTTGTCCCTATCTATACATTTTGATATAATTTGGTCCCTTAGCCCTACTTTGGTTAGTATGGAGAAAAGAGAAGAAAATAAGAGAATTGTGTAGAAGTGTAGTGTGAAATTATGTGGGATTTTTTTTTTCAACGTGGGTTCGATGCCTTTTATTTTTTATTAACTAAATAATTTTAATTCAAATATTTTTTCTTTATTATACTCTTTTCATTTCATTCCATTCTTTCTTTCTTTTTTTTTTCTTTTTTCTCTCACAACCAAGCATACCATTAAAGTGTATGTTAGATCAAATTGGTCATTCTATTAGTTTATCACACAAACTTTGTCACGTGATATTTGAGGTGAGGAACTAAGAAAAGTAAAAGATGGAGAATGGTGAAGAGAAACGACAAAGAACATGTTGAAAACAAAATGAGAATGCCCATGGGAAATAAAGAAAGACTAAGAAGTGGAATTTAGAGGGAGAAGTTTGAGAAAAGTAAAAGATGGAGAGAGAAGACTGAATAATTAAGTAATTTACTAGCCAAAATTAAAACTCAAAACTTGAATACATTAACTGTGAAATTGAAAAAAAAATAGCAATTTGAAATAACACATGATTATTAGTTCCATCCCACTACCAAAAAAATCGATTTTCCGACAGACTGAATCCGTTGCTAAGTTAATAAATTTGTCGCTAAATAGGAATTTCCAACAGAATTCCGACGGACAAAAATCCGTCGGTAAAATGGTCGTAGAAAATTTCAACCAACAGAATTTTTATATCCATCGGAAATTTCCCCATGGATCATTATCCGTCGGAAATAGACGAATGGACACTAGAGATGGATTTATGCGTTGAAAAATTCCATCGGTAACTGATTACAAAAGCTCAATAACTCAAGAGAAGTACACATGAATCCATCACAAAATGTGGGCATTTCATTCATAAATCTCAATAACTTTACAAATTTAGAAAATTTCTAACAAAAGAAAAATTGTTTCAACATGGGACTGGCAATATAACCATTGATACAAGAATGCCTAAATTTTTACAATTAGCATTTGGAATTTCAGAAGTATTTGGAATTTCAGCAATATAACCATTGATTCCATTTTGGTTTCTAATAGCACCACTGATGTCACTCACAACAACTGTTTTATAATATCAAATGTTTTATTTCTAACACCAAATATGGGAGGCCTATCATCTATGCACTTATTGAAGCCTCTATTGCAAAAATCACTCCCATTCCTGTGACAGCCTCTCTTCCCAATGAACCTCCAAGATCCTACACCACAAAAAAATGTTGAAAAATAAAACCAATTTCTACAAATAAATTATCATTGTGTATACAAGAATAAAGGATGATTATGCATACTATACTTACAATAGGCTTCCCAGTCACAACTATGATATATCAAATATATGAATCATTCTATATAAAGCAAAATACTTTGACTTCTTGGTTGAGTCACCTCTCATTCTCTTAGCATATGTTTAGATACAGGTTGATTAATACGTTTAGATTAAAATTCAAATTTAAAACGTAAAAGAAACTCTTCATTGCTTCATATATATTCGCATGAAATACATGATATGAAATCAAACATGTGAATAGTCCATTAATAATAAAATTTGATCAGCTTAAATGAGTCATGCTTTTATTTAAATGTCCTTCGATCTTAATTCTAAAAACATTAATTCTTAATGTTCATATTTTTATTTGTTAGTTATAATAATTGTCATCTTTATTCTTACTTCTCATGACCTGTAATATTTTATTTGGTTTATAATGGTATTTAAACATAAGTTTGTTTAGGGATGACAAAGTAAATTAATATTTCTTGACATACTTTCAACTCACCTTGACATACTTTCAGCTCACCTTTAGGTGATGCAAGTCGGTTTATCCTCCAACAAAAGTGAGTTAAGAAACATAACTCATAGATTGACCCCAAGACTAGTTGGCAGAGTGTAAAATGATAGCTAAACTTTTCAAAACTAGTCCAAGAAATTTAGTTAGAAAATCGTAATATTCCAAAATTGTATGGTTATTGGTGTCTATTTTTTCAAACATCAACGTCAAATGATTACTACTATGGGATAAAGTTTTTCTTGTCCGCTCACCTAATTCGCTGACACGATAAGCTCTCGTCTTTAGCTAGTTATAATACAAAAAATATTGCTAGTGTTATATTTGATGCTAAAATGTCATTTTTGATTTATTATATTTTAGTGTTGTTGTTTTATATATTAAGTCTTAAAATTTATTATATTTTTTAAAGTTTTATTTTAATTCTTTATGTTTTTAAAAATTTTATTTTAGTTTTTTTTAATTTTCATTAACAAACATTAGTGTGTTGTTAATTTTAAAATTTGAAATAATTAATTCAAAACAGTGACAGATAAAAACTATTATTATCTTTTTGAAATGTATTTAATTACATAATTTTTTAGCTTTTGTCATCTTTTGTAAACTCCATGACCTCCACAACATAAACAATGCAACTGCCGTCTACTTAGATCTACGACCTCCTCAACACTACAATCATCGTCAATAAACAAATCAGATCCATAACATCCATCGACCAAACAACACCATTATGCCGCCTCATAGCCACATTACAACCCAACACCAACATAAAGCAGAAACGTTGGATCCATATATGTTGGATCCCGTCGGTGATGAGAAACTTCAAATTAAATTTGACATCAACGTGGTGATTTTGGATCTTGTTTCAATTTTTAGCCACACTATTTTAAATTAATTATTTTAAAATGAACATAACACTAACATTTGCTAACAAAAATAAAAAAAGAAAAAAAATAAACTTTCAAAAGAATAAAAGATCAACATAAATTTTTTAAAACTTAATGTATCAAAGTGAAAAAAATACTAAAGCATGATAGATCGAAAATAATATTTAACAATATATTTTATTAAATTATAACTTTGATAAGCTATTGTCTTCTATCTATTATAGTAAAACAACATTTTTTTGGATACGTGGTGCACGCTTAAACATCCTCAGCTTGCTTTTCTTAGGTGTCAATTCCTCATTCTTCCTCAACTTTCAAATCACTTTTTCTTCCTCACCTCCACGCTCCCTCAACTCACAAAACTATTTCAATTTTTGAAATTCAAATTCAGAATGAAAGCATGCTTTAGAGCATCTTTAGTGCTAGATCTGATCTTCACTAGATCTCCCAATAAAGGAGGTGAAGAGATCTCCAACATGGAGAATGAGTTCTAGTAGAAGAACCTTCAAGATCTGCACATAGTTCAAAAAAGAATAAATTTTTTATCTCTTTCTCTCTCCCTAAGATCTCAAAATAAGATCTACCACTAAAGAAAAATTAGAGAGATCTTAAGAAATCTTCAATCCTATGTGATTCTATGGGGACTATCAAAAAGTGGTCTAAGATCTCAATTTAAGATATACCACTAAATATGCTCTTACAATCTTTTCAATTTGAAATTCAAATTCCAGCTTCAATCTCTCTCTCTCACTCAAAAACAATTTCCTTCCTTTTCTCTCATTTTTCTACACTTCCTTCTCCCTCTCTATGTCGCTTCCTTTGTTCTTCTTCTCTTCTTTGTTTTGTCAGAGAAATCAGAACCCAGCAGCAGCACCACACGATGAGAGAGCGTCCAACTTCCGGCAATCACCGACCATGGTTGGAGATCTATTCTTATTCTCGCTTTTCTGCGCTCCATAAACTTCATCTTCTTCTTCTTTTCATCTCAGTGTTGACATTCAAGCGCATGAATGGAGGTCGCAACAAACACGGCCACAACCATGTCAAATTCATCTGATGCTCTAACTGCGACAAATGTTGTCACAAGGTTTTTTTTTTTATTTCACTTTCTTACACCTTCAACTTTTTTGTGAGAAACATTTCAATCAATTATTTGTAGTCAAAAGTGTGCAAGAAGCGTGTAGGAAGCCTGTGTCTATAAACGTAATTTTTTATTGATTTGGTTATTTATTTTCAGGAAAATTTGACATCTTTTTATGTTGTTTATTTGGGTTTTTTTGAATTAATTGTTTATATGCAGAATATACATTTCCAAAACTCTATGTGAAGATGCAATACTGTGTTTTCTGTGCTATCCACTGTCATGTGAGGGTTGAGGGTTAGATCCTGCACTGACTAGAGGAAGCGTGAGCCTCCACAGAGATTCAGCAGGAACATGGTAAACAATATTATATAATGATTTAAGAAGTAATTTGCTGAAAGCTCAAGGTCAAATGAAAAGGTATGCTAATAAGCATAGAAGAGATTTGGTTTTTCAGGAAGGGGATTGGATCTTTTTGAAGTTGCAACCTTATAGAATGAAGTCCATGACAAAGAAACCAAATGAGAAGTTGAGTCCTAGGTTTTATGGACCTTATAAGGTCATACAAAGAATTGGAGAGGTTGCTTACAAGTTGGAACTTCCAGAAGGCAGTAAAATACATCTAGTTTTTCATATTTCCTTGCTCAAGAAATCAATTAAAGCTACTTGGTCTCCCCACCCATTGCCTATAGCCTTCAATGAGAATTGGGAACTGCAAATGTAGTCTGAGAGGATTATGTAGCATAGAATTTTAGAAGCTGAAAGACAAGAGGTTCTTATCAAATGGAAGGACTTGCCACATCATGAGAACAGTTGGGAGTTAGCTGATGAGTTGAAGACTGTTTTTCCTAACCTGAACCTTGGGGACAAGGTCCATCTTAAAGGGGAGCGTATTGATACGAGTAAGAGGTGGGGGAAAATGTAACATAGGAGGGTTTAATAAGCAATTTAGCAGTTAGTTCAGTTAGTATAACTAATGGATAAGTAGTTATAACTAACTAGGAGTGAGGGAAGTTATAGATAGAAAAGAATAACTGAGAGGAAGGGACCTGAGTGGTAGTAGGAGGGTGTGACCTCAAAATCACAGTGTATTCCAAGGAGATTATTCTCCAATCTTCAATAAACTGCTTCTTTATTTCTTTGACTGATCTAGTTCTTATCAGGCAACCCTATCCAACCTCTTGTTTTCCTCTTTTTCATGGTTGCTTCCCAGATTACTTCAGGCTTCGCTTCTGCCATGACGTTTACCAACATCCCACTTACCCCATGTGAAAAGTTGTCTAGATATTCCAATTATACTACCTAGGCAGTCGATATTCAACTTTAGTTCTACGGTCAAGAACATGTCGACCCCTTAACCACTAAGGCTATGGACATTCTCGATAAAGATCGAGCCTGTTAGTGGAAAATTGACACCTCTTTGTGCACCATCCTTGGGTTATCTATTTGCCCCAAGTCTTCAACCTTCATACCAGGCATTTGACACCTGTTGCGAGATTTGAAACAGAGCCAAGAAAGTCTACTCCAATTATGTTCATCGTCTCCATAGTGTGATAACCACTATGTTATCCACCAAACTTGAGAATATGGATATGTAGATGTATCTTGCCAAGCTTGATAGTTTGATTGCTGGTTATAACAATTTAATGCCTTTCACTTATGATCCAGAGACCTTTTACTAGCAACACAACTAGTATTTCATTGTTCTTGCTGGTGTCCCTCATAAGCTTGAGTCAATGTGTTGCCATGTTCTATCAACACCTACTGTTTCTACTTATGACATGATTAATGAACAGTTACTACGTCTCTCCACTCTGCATGTTTTTGGCCATCCCTTTGCCTCTTTTGCTGATTCCACTGCCCTTATTTCACTCATCTCATCGTGGTGGCAAGTATCGTCATTGCAATGACTGTAAAAACTATATCCATATAAATGAGATTACATTTAAAGCTTGATTAATTTAACATCATTTTAAAATTTAGCCTTAATTTTAGGCTAAATTAAATAATTAAAATAAACTAAATAAAGCACAATAATAATAATAATAATAATAGAATGAGCTAAAAGCAGTAAAAAAATATAATGAGCTAAATAATATCAATAAACAAAATAAATCATAATACGTGATATAATGAATTCAAACTAATTATAATAAATAGTAATAAGAACCAAATAAAATATATATAGAGAGGAGCAATATTTTATTTAATTTAAATTTGAAGATAATAATATAATTATAATATATAAGACTTTTTAAGAAAATCAAACAAAAATCAATTGTTTTAAAGATATTTTATATTTAATTTTGATTGATTCAAATTCAAACACACTAAGAGTAACTCCAATGCATAGTTACGTAGGTACGTATAATTTTGTGGGACTTATAATATCACATAGATTTAAACACTAAATAAAAATTCACTCAAATGCTAAGATTTTTTAAATGAGCGCTTAACAAAATTTTGTGGGTCTACAATTGACTCTACATATTAATATTTTTAAATTTTTTGCTCAAGATAAAATATATTTTTATTTGTATTATAATTAAGATTAAAATTACAATAATAAATATTTTAATTATTTGTGAATATAAATTCAAAGTAATGGGAAATACATAAAAACAAATAAACAAACAATCATAATATTTTTCATTATTTTAAATCATCAAAAGATTTAGTAAAATAATAATTCACAAGAAAATTCCTGTGTTTGATCAGGAAAAAAAGTCACAAGGAATACTTACGAATTATTTTCAGCATAAAAAACCGTAGCAAATATATAGGGATTTATTTTCGCAAATAAATCCACAGCAAATATCTACAGTTTTTTTTTTTTCGCAAAAAAATCACAGGAAATTAGGGAATTTCTAGTAGTGATGCATGCACATGAATTTCATGAAAGCGAATAAGCTCATATTTTTACCTCCCTTAACTAGTTTGAAAACAAGCTTCACATTGCATCCTTCTCTTGTAAGACTCCTTCTAGTCTGTTTCGGTTTGGTTTCTAACCTTCCTTTGAGCAAACTAAATGCTTCCAGCAAATGAAGCCCGTTTCACATCTTTGGTTTCCGAAGAGCGACGCACATCGAATCCAACAATTGTCCAATTTTAGGCTTTAATTCTTCATCATAATTTTGCACCCATTCATTTTCTTAAAAAGAAAAAAGAAACATAATATAAATAAAATGATATAAAAAGAAGAAATACGATCTTATAATAACAAAACGACAACTCATAGATGCTTTAAGAAAGGTTACCAAAGGGGTGGGTGACATCAAACTTGTCGAGATATGGTCAGAAGCAGCATGAGGTAGATGGCTTTACACTTCTTCCATGGCAGTAACCTAGTATATCAATATAGCATATGTAAGATCATATAAGCAACAAACTATTATATAATTAAGGACTGTACAAGGAAAGTATATCATACCTATGTGTTATGTCGTTGAGAACAACAATGTCTAGCTGGATGGCTAGTGATTTACTCTTGGACGAAGAACTCTCTCCAAGGTATTTATGGAAAAGATACCTCTAGGTCAGGCAGATCACCGTGCACGTCGATACCAATATTGCGCGTAATGTGTGTGCACAGTGATAACATATATTAGGGTTTAGAGATAATGCATATACCTATGAGCGTACCTATTATTTGTAAGGGTGTTACCTCTAGGTTAAATCGTTGCCACCTCTTGATTAGATAAGATATCATCTCTTAATAAGATATTTGTTAGTTACGTTTGTTATGATCTCCTTTGATAACTGTTATGCACGTTGTTGAGATCTCCCCAGTTATTGTTGAGATTCTGAGTTGATGGACCTTTAATGGGCTTCATGATAATGAGACACTTTATTAGGCACATATATTGTGTCCGTAACACTATGGAATTTAGAAAAAGAAAAATAAGAGGTAACAATAAGGAATTTTAAAAATAGAAGAGGAAGAGGGGCATGCCCAATTGAAAATTAAACCTCGTCTTTTGTTCTGCTATCACCCAAAAGTGACTAGTATAATGGAAGAGTGTAGGGTTTACAAAAGCAAGGAGAGACACAGTTGAAGGGAGAATGTGGGGTTTACAGAAGGAGTTGAGGATGTGCGAGTGTTGACTTTGGAAGAATTCAATTTCACGTTGTTGTATATCACTTGGTCAATGCATGAGATAACGTTATACATTGGTGAATGAGATCATAAGCAGATCAAGTAAATAAAGAATGAGATCGTTGCTGCATGAGATCACGTTATCAATCGGTGAATGAGATCTCAGGCAGATAAAGTAAATTAAGAATGAGATCATGTTGCTGTAGGAAAAGAATTGGTATATCAATTTCATGTAGAATTTCTGAACGCAATCTATTTTGCACAGGAGGCACGGAAATGAGAAATAGTAAATGTGGGAGCAAATCGGAGTGATGCACACGGGTTAGAACAGGGTGCGTAAATTCTGTTTTACAATAGTTAAATCTTGAGTGTTATTTTAATCCAATGGTTGTTATGTAAGCCTCTCATCTCTCACAATAGTATCGTGCTATCACCTGAAATGCCATATATATATATATATATATATATATATATATATATATATATATAGTAGCAGACCCACACTGGTGCAAGTGTCCGCACGTGCGGACACTAAACTTTAGGGTTTTTTTTTTTAAAAATTTACAAAATGCAGCGCAACTCTTCTCTCTCTCTCTCTCTCGTTCAAGCCTCACGGTTCAGGGGTTCACCACAGTGACCACACTACGTCTCCTCCTCGAAGCTTGACCTCTCCTCCTTTGCCACCGTCGGCCACCCTCTTCTGCCGCACCCCTGCGTCGTTGTCATTGGAATCGCCTTCGCCTCGTCGCACCGTCGTCATTTGTGTGCAACTCAGCAATTCCCTTGGGGCCTCGTCACGGACCACGTAGTTGTCCTTTGCTGTCTGTCTCCCACGGGCCACGACTGTTGGTCCCAGATGAACTCAAGAGGGGGGGTGAATTGAGTTTATAAAATAATTCACAATTTAAAATCAAACTCAAAACAATAATATGAAGATAAGAGATAAAGAAGACACAATCAATTTTAACGTGGAAAACCCAATTTGGGAAAAAACCACGACGTCCAAATTGGACAATTTCACTATGATAATTTTGTGTACAAGAGTTCCTAGTATCCTAGTTTCCTAGCCTACCCTTACACAACAATTATCCCAGCTGGTATCTTTGTTTCCCAGCAAAAAGCTATCGTCTCAATTCACCAAGAATAGAGACAGACTGGTATCCTTGTTTCCCAGCCAGACTGGTATCCTAGTTTCCCAGCCAAAAGTCGCACGTCTCAATTCACCAAGAACAGAGACACAACTGGTATCCTAGTTTCCCAGCTGCAACCTTTTCAAACGTTAAGAAGAAGAATACAATAAAATAGTTACCTTTACGCTTCTATTCCTTAAACAAATAGGTACCTTTAAATCCTGATAGAGAGTTGAAGAATCAAACTTGCCAAGACACTTCTATATGATCTCACAACTCTTTCAATGAT
>QARZ01039906.1:17911-41830 GCA_013407115.1 Glycine latifolia | reverse complement strand
GGATGACTGTACCCGGACTGTTATATTATACTTCTCATTTTTAATGAACCGTGGTGAGGATAATCATTTATGTTACTTACGAATCATAAAATCAGTAAGCAAAGCAAAATGAATTTTCATGAAAAAATTTAGTCTAATTTTAATAGACACAAGGTTTTATCTAAAATCAATCAAGCACGAGAGAGTTAAGAGAGGCGTTACAGATGTAGCCTCCGGGGTTGAGAGGTGAACCAGTATAAACTTGTGTGCATTAAGTTTTGGTTTATGTTTCATTGAATTCTTGAGATATTCAATTTGTGTATCATTCAAACTTTGATTTAGCGTTAGTCGCATCTCTTGAAGACTAGACGCCAGCATATGCTGTGGTAAATTTGGTTCATTTTATTATTTCAGGTTTATTACACATATTACTTGGGTAATGCATTGTTCATATTTTAAAAATTTGCTTATTTTAGGCTGTGTGCCAACGAATAGCTGAGGGCTTGCAATATATGATCGATATGAGGATGGTTACAGATGGCACCGATGCATACTCTACGACGGAGCAACTGTTGCATCTAGCCCATGGTGTCACTGATAACAAAATTGTCTATACTTGAGCTAGACAGCCAAGAGATACACATAGGAGGTATTCGAGTGGGCAAGGTTGAAGACGATTAGCACAAATTTATGTATTGGACACCGTATTCAACATTATTGTAGTCTTGTTATGACAACACTAAGTTTAGCGGGTTTATAATTAAATATTGATGCATATATCAAATTAAACAACACTTTAGAGTTTCATTGGTATAGTGTGTAGACCACAAGAATGTCGTCGATGGCAAAGGACAATTGTCTCTCAAAAGAACTTGTTTGAAACACAAAACCACAGAAATTATGAGTTTGACATAATAACACAATTCATAAACTTAAACAATAAATCTTATACCTGAACAAAATGGTTACCAAACACATGACCAATGCACAAAATGTGATGAACAACAAGATCTCTAGGAGGTTGGCTTCTTGAAGGGAAAAACATCATACTTTGCTGGAGTGAAAGAGATACAACAATGACGTTATACCTTGATGCAATTACATGACCCATATCGGTAATATCCATCCACTTATCCATTGTTACCTATAAGTAAACAATTAATGAAATATATTGAATGCAATTTGGTTTCAAAGTGAATCCAAATCATAACTGAAGACAATAATGTTTTACCTTGGACAATCCATCAACTAGTAGTGATCGCTTTAAGGTTTCAAACCTATGTATCCCACCAAACAAGGCTATATATTCATCAGACCATTGTGCAAGTTCTTTGAGCAAATGATTGCGTATGAAAGACCAAGAATCTTCACCATAACCTAATAAGGTAGCAATTACATGATATCCACAATTACCCCATCAGCTTTAACATTAGTGATGTTCAAAATGAATTTTTCCATAAATGGATGAAATTGATCGAGCATAAGAACGATCCTGTTGTTCATTAGAACATCAGATGAGGAACTGGACCATTTTTGAGTGGAGCAACTATTTTGAACAGAATGTAAGTCATCGACATACTCAAAGTAAGACGAGTCCCTTTTCGTTGACCTTTGGTGCTTTGTGAGGTTTTTCTTTAGAGCACCTTTAGTTTTTACCTTTTCAGGGGAGGCTCATGGAATTTAAATTAGGATGCGCAATTTCTTTAAGCTTAGTCTTTAGTGTCACTTTCCCACACAAGTCCAACTTTTCAAAATGGTTGAATATGGCTTCCATCTCTTCAGTTATGTTGACTTCACACTTATGCAAACGTTCATTTGAAAAGTTTAACCTCCGCAAAAAAATATGAACACTATTAATTGGAATGCTTCCAACAATATACTTAGCTAGCTCACATGCACAAGGCAGACCATGCGTAGTTCTCATTACACATCCACAATGAGAACTATTTTTGCCCGCATAATGGACTCACTCAAACTCAGCAGCAATTTGGTTTAAAGCATACCTGGACACCATGCCGATAAGTCTCTTGTACAATGTAACTTTAAAAACATGCCTACCACATGTGTGTTTCTTTCCAACTACGCCTTTATGTCAGTATGTTGCAAGGTGATCATATTGTTCATGGCATCCCAAACACTACATAAATCTCCAAGACTATTTTGTAGTAGTCGCTTTAAGTATTGCAAGATTAAATTTATTCAAATCATAATTTAATCAATGGTCAGACATCAAAGTTATTCCATCCACTTATTCAATGATTTTAACAATTTTTTTACCTGTTAGTTGTAGTATTTCCAAAATGCATTACTTTATTTTTCCATGCTGTAACAAATTTTTCTTTGTAGGGATTCAACCGTGTGTCTTTCACATAATCAATGAACGTTGGCCATGGTGAACATGCAACATCAAACTTCATAAGAAAATCATCATATTGCTTCTTAGTATCACAATCAACAACACGTCCCCATGCTTCCATGACATAGCCCCATACGTTCTTCTGTCGAATATAAGTTTTAAATTTTGTCTTCACATTCTTGTCAATGTGAAACCGACACAATAAATTGGTTGCCTTTGAAAAAACACTTTTCACAACACTCATAAATGCTAAATCTCTATCAGTAACAATGACTTCTGGGAAAAATTCACTTTTAAGAAAAATCCCTCTAAAGCGTTCAAGGGCCCACAAAACATTGTTTGTACGTTCTGCCTTTAAATAGGAAAATGCAACTGAAAATGTCATCCCAGTAGGTGTCACACCAACAATGTCAAGTACAGGAAGTTTGTACCTGTTTGTTTTGTATGTACCTGATTGAGTATTTTTAGTTTAATATTTTTCTATTCTTCTTAGCTTATTTGACTTCTCTTGGACTTTTATTTTTCCATTCTAATTCAGTTTTTGCCTTAGGCAAACAAGTGGGCTTAATTGATAATTGTTGCTTACTTTTGGAGTTTTTACTTACTTGAGCTATCTTCCTTGTGCAAGACCTAGAGAGTTCTATAGAACTCCAAATGATGCATATGAGTAGTCACTGGAAAGATAAGGAAAAGATCTACAATTATGCTAGAGATAAGCCGAGACCAATTCTGTCATTTTGAGGGTCATTTTAGACTTGGAAGTCAAAACCACTACACTTGAATTTTGGGCTGTGAAATTAGTGTAATTAGTAATTAGTTAGATTAGTTGGGCTTAATTATGGACCATCCTTTCCTACTGACTCAATCACTATATTTTAGTGATTTTAGTTATTTGGAGAGACACACTTTTTAGCAAAAACATATTTTGTAGTGACTTTTAGAAGTTTTTTGAATTAAAACCCTTTCTCTTATTTTCTCTCAATTGTTCTTCACTATTCTTCATTTTCATTTCTGCTCTTTCATTTTCTTACACTAAGTTCACGGGGCTTTCGTTGATGATTATCATGGAAGGCTAAACAATCAATCAATCCAAGGATCCAGCCCAAGCAAGGAGAATTTGAGTTCTGGTATGGTATTTCAAATTCTGTGTGAAAGTTCACTTTCTTCTTCAATCCTCTATTCAATTTTCATGATTATGAATGCGTTTATGATTGAAAATGGATTAGGTTATGGATTCATTTCCTAATTTCAAATTTTAATCACAGATTATTTGGATGATATTTCAATTAGGTTTGTGGTTTCAATTAATTTAGGGTTTAATTTGATTGAATTGCTTCTAATGAAATTGAATGAACTTTCATAACAAAATCATTATCTGAGAACTATGATAATTCGTATTGCTTGGTTTGGTGAATTGGATTAATGCTTTTTAATCTATTTTAGAATACCTATTATCAATTTTGTTAGTTTATATTTTGCTACGTTTTTCTGTAATTTTCATTTATCACATGCAAACTGTTTGATAAAAATCCTCCTATTATTTACTAGTGAATTGAAGTTGGAACCATATTGATGGTGTCTCAGAGTTGACGTAGGTTAATCCTATGCTACAAAATTAGCGTAGTTTAATTGTTTTAAAGTGATACGACATCGGTTATCAAAACCGGCGCCGTTGCCAGGGACATGGTTCATTATGTGCTAACTTTAATTAACTCATAATTAGATAATAGCATTAGTAAAATATAAAAGAAGAAAATATATTTACATTCACTGCATATTTACATCCTGCTGCACAATTGCACTTTGTTACATATTTTCCTTGTTTCTGTTGGTTGTTATAAAGTGTGTGAGGTGCTGGTGCAAAACAGCGAAAAAAACAGGGGAAAAAATAGAGGAGTAGTAGGGAGAGATTTGGTGTAGTGTAGTTGTGTTTGTTGTGCAATTTGCTGTCCAGAAATTTTCGGTCTTGTGGATTTTTGCTGTGAAACTTGGTGTCCAAAGTTTATCCCCCATTCTAAGAAAAACTAACCCTTTTAAGGGTTAGGTGTGGGTTAAAATTGACATATTTGACCTCTAAGTAGGAGTTTTAGCACAATTTTAACAATTAGCGTAGGGGCATTCTGGTTATTTCACAACAAACTATCTCAGAATGGGCTGAGATTTTCTTAGAATGTGGAGAAAATTAATACATCAAGGTGACCGTGTGAAGGACGAACATGGTTAGGGGGGTCCAAATTGCCAAATTCGATGATCTAGACCACTTTTGAATTTATATTTGTGTTTTCATGATTTTTAAAAAATCACCAAAAAATTACAAAAATCAAGCATGATTTATAGATATTTACTGGGGTGTTTTTAAATTTTTCTAAAATTGTTTGGGACAGTTTTCCATTTTCTGTTTCATTTCAGCATATATTGTGAATAGTGGTGTCCTGGTAGAGTAACTGTCTGACATTTCTGTGATTTCTGTGTTTTTCCCCCTTATGAGTTGAACTGTGCATGACTAGGTCCCAATCAAGTGACTTGCATTCATATGATCCTGCGATAGATAGGACATTTCATAGATTAAGCAGAAATAATATTAGTCTAGATGAATTTGATAGTGTAGTCCTAGATAGTAATGTAGTGTTTTCTGAGTCTATTTCCAATTCTACACATCTTGATTCTGAAATTTTTGTTGGTACAATGGCTGATAAAAACCTAACTCTTAAGAAATTGGCTACACCTGATGTTGTTTACCAACCTTGGTGTATTCAATATCCTAAGACTGAGGTTAGTTATGAGCTAAAGTTTGGACTGATCCATTTGCTCCCAAAGTTTCATGGTCTTGCAGGTGAAGATCCCTGAAGGGTCTCAGGTGTCCACGTGGCATTTAAACGTTGTAATGTTGTAATTACATGTTAGTTATTATAATAATTACAATGACTTGTGTCTAATCCGGGTTCGTGTGATCGGGGTGTCATACTAGGGAGGGGTACAGATTGGAACTCGGAAAAGGGAGAGGTGTAAATAGAACCTTTTAAAGTCGGGATCGTGCTGAGTGCGTTAGTATTTATAAGGAGACTGGGTTAGGGAGTGAAGGAGTTATCGCTTATGTATTCTGGGAATAAGCGCTGTAAAGAAAGGAGCTCGAACAAGGAAGAAAGGAGTGACCGGGTAGCGATAACGGATGGACTTGTGCCTTTCTTTCCTTTGAGCTACCGAGTAGCAACCTTGGACGAGCTCGTGTATCCTTCCCTTCAAATTACCGGGTTAATAATCTTGGATAAGGTCAAATGATCTCGGACGAGGGCGGAACCATGGATTGGTGGAGTGCCAAGACAGGAACTCGGACGAGGTTGGATGAGGTCGAACAAGGACGGACCTCGGGGTTTATAAAGTGCCTTGGACGGATTCCAACTTTATGCAACAGATTACATAAGAATCATAATAGATTAAAGACGCCCGATACTTACTTGATACCGTGCACGTGATCCACATTGACTACCAGGCCACTTAAGTGACATGTGTTGACTTCAGTGACGTATGCGACGTGCGCTGACTTAGAGGGTATATATAAGTAACGTGAGTTTGAGTCATTTCCCTACGTAACCCATTTTCTCTCTGACCTTTCACCAAAGACATTCTCTCTTCCTCCTTCTGCTTTCTCCATTAACGAACGAAGGAAAGCTTCAAGTTAGGGAAGAAAAGGCGATTTTAAGACGTTTAAGCTTGGGAAAAGCTATTCGCCAGTGTTGTTGAACACCTTAGAAGTAAGAAACGTAGGTAAGAACCTCAAAATCTAACTGTTAGGGATTTTGAGCCCTTTTTGGGGGTCTGCATGTCACCTGTTGGGTGACTAACTCTTGTAACCTGGAAAAGAAGAGTTTCCTTACATGCAACGGGTGAGAACCACTATTAATCTCTTGCATGCATGTATGTCGGGTGCGACGTTGAGGATAGTGGTGTTCGGAACCGTGAGAATGAAAAAACCAGTACAGAGCTTCGGACAGGTAAGCTCTCTGTTCTTAGGAGTTCTTCCCCTCGACGGCATTCCACCATACTCTGAGGGAGTGATGGTTATTGTATGTCATGATGCATGTATTGAAATTGTGTGTTACTGCTTTGATTGAGAACATGTATATG
Organism: Glycine latifolia; assembly: GCA_013407115.1. NCBI lineage: Eukaryota > Viridiplantae > Streptophyta > Magnoliopsida > Fabales > Fabaceae > Glycine > Glycine latifolia. The sequence continues at coordinate 35,370 of QARZ01039906.1, read as the reverse complement.
ATTTGCACTGTGATAATATGTTGTGATTGTGTGAGAATTCTCTGGCCTGTAGAATGGACAAATATGGACTTCCTTTAGAGCCAAAGTGATGTGGAACAACTCTAAGTCGTCAATTAATATATACGAAAACCCTGAGAGAATGCCCATTAAGTTGGATGAACCTCTCTTGGAAGAGCCATATACGTCCACGCAGAACCCGGTTCCTCCGATGGTAGTCTGCCCGAAGTCCTGGGGGAATGTGCCATTAAGTTGGATGGTCTTCCTCAGGCAAGGGATGTACGAGAGCATGTGCCCATTAAGTTGGATGATCTTCTCTTGTATGATCTGTGTGATTGTATACATGTATTATGTTTCTGAAAGCTGGATGGTTAATTTGTGTAATGCCTGTTTTAATACTATGTATCGTGGAAGTGAACCCAGGGAAGGAGAGGCCTTTCAGAACCCGGAGTTTACTGAGATTATTATCTCACCTCGGTTGGAGATTATATGTGTTTGCAAGTGATGAGCACAGGGAGGAAGGCGGATCCCGAGGCAAGAGGTCCGAGTAGCAGGCAGTCCGTGGGATCCTGGACCATAGGCCGAGTCGGGACGGGCTCCACGTAGGGCTTAGTTTTTGGGGCATGCCAGTTATAATTGTATATGCATTTTGTGTTTTGGTAACCCGACACCCTTTTGTGATGTATCTCGGTCCCTTGTTATGTACCTCGACCTTGAGGGGTGTTGTTTTAAGAGTATTCGCCCTGAATAATGTACACTATGTTATTGTATATAGTATTGATGTGGGATGACGTCACTCTTTTGTTGCTTCCAAATTAACTGTCATTAATTTATATGCTGCGCTTAATGATTGTATTTGAATGTTAACAACCAGATGCATACGGGGTGTTACAATCCCCACAAGCATCTTAAGGAGTTTCATGTAGTGTGTTCCACCATGTGACCACATGACATTCATGAGGATTATGTCAAGATAAAGGCATTTCCATTCTCTCTGGATGGTGTGACCAAGGACTGGTTGTACCTTTAACCAAATCCTATAAACACTTGGACATATATGAAGAGAAGATTCTTGGAGAAATTCTTCCCTGCATCCAGAACAGCTTCCATTCGGAAAGAAATTTATGGTATAAGGCAGCTACCTGTAGAGACATTGTATGAATACTGGGAGAGATTCAACAAGTTGTGTGCTACCTGTCCTCACCATCAAATCAATGAGCAACTATTGATCTAGTATTTTTATGAAGGTTTGATGTTGATGGATAGGAGTATGATAAATGCAGCTAGTGGAGACGCTTTGATGAACAAGACTCCTCTTGCTGCAAGACAGTTGATTTCTAACATGGCAGCCAATTATCAGCAATTTGGTACTAGAGGTGCTGCAACATCCAAGCCTACTGCAAATGAAGTTTCTGTTTCTATGGTTGCTGATAACCAGAGGTTGCAGAACAAACTAACAGAGTTAACATCCCTTGTGAGACAGCTTGCCATTGGTCAACAACATAACGCGATGGCAGCCAATCAACCAAGGCTGTGTGGTATCTATTGTGAACCTGATCATCCAACAGATGCATGTCCCACTCTCCAAGAAACAGAACAAGTTGCTGACGTTTCTGCCATACAACCTAGATAGCCATTCTGACCTCAACAATAGTATAATACTTATTCCAACACTTATAATCCTGGTTGGAGAGATCACCCGAATTTGAGGTATGGTCTTGATCCACAACCTCAACAGCAGACACAACAATAGCAACCATTCAGACCTCAACAGTAGCAATATCAACCCTCCACCAGCAAATACCAAGCTCCTCCATTCAGACAAAAGCCACAGTTCCAACAGCCTGCACCTACACCTAGACAACCTGTGCAGACCAGTTATGGACCTTCTTTGGAGGACTTGATGAAGCAAATGGCAACCACCAACATTTAGTTTCAACAAAATGTTAGCGCCACCATCCAAGACCTGTAAACTCAGATTGGACAGTTAGCTACAACTGTCAACCAGATACAGTAGCAAGGTTCTAGCAACATTCCAGCATAACCAATTATTAATCCAAAGATGTAAGTGCTATTACCTTGAGGAGTGGCACAGGGCTTCCAAATGCTGGTGCTAAAATTGATGCTGGTAAAAAAGTTGATGATGGTGCCAAAACAGATTCTGCACCAACACATATTCCTCTACCTTTTCCTTCTAGATCCATTTCTGCAAAGAAAGTGGAGTTTGATTCTGATCTGCTTGAGACTTTCAAGAGGGTGGAAATCAACATTCCCCTATTGGATGCCATCAAATAGATTCCAAAATATGCAAAGTTCTTGAAGGATTTGTGCACCCACAAGAGGAAGCTGAAGGGAATGAACAAGTAAAGATGGACAGAAATGTATCTGCACTTATATAGGGCAAAACTGTTGATGCCATTTCACTATCCACCTTGCCACAGAAGTGCAAGAATCTTGGCACTTTCATTGTCCCTTGCACCATTGGAGATTGTACTTTTGCATATGCCATGTGTGACCTTGGAGCCTCCATTAATGTCATGCCCACATCAGTTTACAGATCATTACATCTTGGTGATTTGAAACCCACTGGTGTTGTCATTCACTTGGCCAATAGGAGTGCTGCGCTTCCACTTGGACTTATTGAAGATGTGCTGGTGCGCGTTAATAATTTGATTTTTCCTATAGATTTTGGATATGGAGAATGAGTCTTCCAGCCATAGTTCCACATTAATCCTAGGGAGACCATTCTTGATGACAGCCAGGACCAAAATTGATGTGTATGCAGGAACTTTTTCCATGGAGTTTGGTGATGAAGTTGTCCAGTTTAACAGTTTTTAGGCCATGAGACATCCTGTAGAGGATCATTCTGTCCTTCTTCTTGATATCATTGATGTTGCAGTAGATAGTGTAGATATTTTTTATTTACTTTCTGATTTTTTTATTTTGATTTTGGTTCTTGTAATTGTACTTGTGATGATTCCGCTGTTGTGTGTAGTATTTGTGTGGAGATTTCCTCCACACTTGACTCTGATTGTGTTGTAGATACAGGTACCAGTGTTGCTTCTCCTATCTCCCTTCCCTCAGCCACCAACCTTTCCTTGCCTTCCACCATTCAACCACCTTTTTTGGAGATGAAGTCACTACCTGAGCACCTTAAATATGCATATTTAGATGATGCTCAGCAGCTTCCAGTCATCATATCTAGCAGCCTGTCACTTGAGCATGAAGAGAAGTTGCTACATGTTTTGAGAGGCCACAAAAAGGCCATTGGATGGACACTTGCTGACCTTCCTAGAATAAATCCTTCCATCTGCATGAATCAGATACTCTTGGAGGATGATTCTAGGCTGGTGAGGTAGCCACAGAGGAGGATGATTCATGGAAGGCTAAACAATCAATCAATTCAAGGATCCAGTCTAAGTAAGGAGAATTTGAGTTCTGGTTTGATATTTCAAATTTTGTGTGAAAGTTCACTTTCTTCTTCAATCCTCTATTCAATTTTCATGATTATGAATGTGTTTATGATTGAAAATGGATTAGGTTATGGATTCATTTCCTAATTTCAAATTTTAATCACAGATTATTTGGATGATATTTCAATTAGGTTTGTGGTTTCAATTAATTTAGGGGTTAATTCGATTGAACTGGTTCTAATGAAATTGAATGAACTTTCATAAAAAAATCATTATCTGAGAACTATGATAATTCGTATTGCTTGGTTTGGTGAATTGGGTTGATGCTTTTTAATTTGTTTTAGATACTTATTATCAATTATGTTAGTTTATATTTTGCTACGTTTTTCTGCAATTTTCATTTATCGCATACAAACTATTCGATAAAAATTCCCCTATTATTTACTAGTGAATTGAAGTTGGAACCATATTGATTGTGTCTCTGAGTCGACCTAGGTTAATCCTGTGCTATAGAATTAGCGTAGTTTAATTGTTTTGAAGCGATACGACATCGGTTATCAGTACCGTCTATCAAGAACACCATATGATATGAATTGCTCAATTTTACTGCATCCAGATGTACCCAAAATAAGTCACACACAACATTTTCATCCTTCAATCTATGCCAATGAATATAATGTCGCATTCAAGAAGTTTCATTAGTTGTTGCATTTCAGTATTATTGCCTCTTGTACATGTCCGGTATGCATATCTTGCATTGTATACTTGCTTCAAACTTGTATAATTGTTGGCATTGTGCTCCTTCAAAGTTATAAGAATATTCTTTGGTTTCACCATCGACCTTGTGATATCAGCAACAATGATCTTCTCCTCCTCATTTAGTCGACCAACATATGGGTGTCCACATAATGACTTAGCCAAAGCATGATTATGATTGCTGTAACACCCCGAATTTTATGATGATATGAGCATTTAATGAACATGTTTTATAGATATTATTAATCAGTAGAATTTTCTGATCTTAAGGATATACAATTTTAGGAGAAATTTGATTGTTTCCTGGACAGCGTTGGTACACGCTGTATAAGTTAGAAATTTCAAACTAAAGCAGAATAAGGTGAGACAGGACTCATATGATAGAGAATAATTTGTAGAGTTAGAAACTATACAGATGTGACAGAAAAACCTTAGAATAGAATTTCTATGAATTTTATACGGTAATAACTTTGAAATTTTATTCAGGAGAATTCAGGCAGCAGAAAAATATGGAAAAATGATAAGTAGAATCTGTGGAATTTTCTCTTAATTGTATGATGTACAGACTTATTTAATAAAATTGTTTAGTAATTTTGATTGTCAAAAGTAGAATGGACCAATCAGAATTAAGATAGAGTAGTCTTGTACGTAAAGCTTGTGTAACACTCTGTATAGACTGTTTGTGAGCTATTTGTACTGTAACTGAAGTCAGTTTCTAGAAATCTCTAGAGTTCAATTATTTAATCTTATCCTTTAGGCAGAAGAGTTCGAATTGAACTTTACTTCCTCCTATGAATACCATGTGTGAAGACAACTTGGAATTGAATTCTTCCTCTTCATGAGAGATGACATATGGACACAAGGAGAACCACACAATTTTTTCCTCTTTAAAGGAAACCAAAACGTGGTGTAGAAGGAGGAGGGGAAGATAAAAAATCTTTCCCCTTGGCCATGGTACCCACGTGAAGAGAGGAAAGGAGGGGGATAAGGTGGTTTTGTCCTATTCAAAATTGATGAGTCATGATGAGTAGAAAAATATCTTAAAGTTCATGAATTAAAGTGATAAGATGCAATCATGAAAGCTTAAGAAATATCTATCCACTTGTAAGCCACCATTAATGAAGGGATAAGAAGCCATCATAACCTTGAAAGATATTTGTACAAGATGGCATGAAAGGTAGAAAAATCTTCTTTCTTTTCCCCTTGATGGCCACGTGAGTCAGGGAGTAAGAAGAAAGGAGATTTCATTACTTATATACATGGGGACAAGTTGTAACGCCCCGTACGCGTCCGGATTGTTAACATTCCATTATATCCATTTACGCAGCAATTTTCAAAATAAACAATTTGATTTGGAAGCAAAACAAAATATGACGTCATTATAACATCAGTTGTACATTATACATGGTGAAGTATCAAAATATACATCCTCTGTACACAAATGTACATATAATGCCCTCAGGGTACAAAACCACAAAATCCATAGGCATAAATAACAAAAGAATGGAGCCAACACGCTCTCATCAACTATGCCTAAGGTTTATGTACAATCTATCCCTGCATAGGCCTCTTGCCCTAGGATTTCTCGGCTTCTCCCTGTGTCTCACCTGCAAATATAATCCCCACACACGGGGTGAGATAACAATCTCAGTAAACTCAGGGTCCTTGGAGGTCTTTCCTCCCCCTGGTTCACTTCTATGCATATAATATCAAAATTGGCATTATAACCAGCCATCACAGATCTCAAGCCATAACAACACATATACATATGTCTCAAGGGTTTATCAGTACCCTTTTTACAAAACACATCAGTATCATTTAGCCATCACAGCCCTCAACAATTCACAACATATAACATGTATATTTCAACTCATATACAACATACACAAGATAGATATATTATATTCCTTGAGAAATATCATCTGCAACAGGTATATTCTCCAAGGATTCACTCGTATATATAAATATATCTATACTGTATTGCCTGGGAAAAGATCATCTGCAACAGGTATCTTATTCCAGGACTCACTCAAACATATATGGCACTTCCGAGAGAAGCTCATCTGCAACAGGTGCGTTCTCTCAGGTTTTATCACATACACACATATATTGACCACTTAGAGTTGTTCCACGTAACTCTGGCTCTAAGGGAAGTCCATATTTAGTCCATTCTACTGGCCAGAGAATCTCAATAACCCACAATACACACAACCTCAATTCATATACATCAAGTACATGTTTTCAATCAAAATGGGAATACACAATTTCAATATACATGCATAACTTCATACATTAACCATCACTCCCTCTGGAGAATGGTGGAACACAATCAAGGGAAACACTCCCAAGAACAAAGAGCTTACCTGCTCTCAGCACTGTACCGGCTCTCCCGGATCCGTGGTCACCACCACCAGTGATGTCAGAATCACGCCCTACATAAGAGCATGTAAACATCAATAACGGTCCTCAACCATTAGAATGATAAAACAAGGCTAATCCCTTTCATTAAACATTTATGTTTCTATCTTAAGGTTATTAGGGCTAATCACCTCAAAGGCGATTCACAGGCCCTCAACAGGATCTATCTCGACCTATTCAACGTACTAGAGTCCTTACAAGACTCTGTATGAGCCAATTCAAAGGATTCACTTGCCTTAACCAGGCCAATTATCCATATTTGTCAAGCTTATCAGAACGGTTATTTCAATACATTTTCACCGTTTATTTAGCCTCCTGAACATCTTTTGTAAAGGTACCTAGGCTCAAACTCATCATTATATCATCAATCTTCCTACTCATACAGATGTCAGAGTCAAAACTAAACTTTATCAATACTCATGATTCAAGGCTCAGACTTTATCAGAACAACCTCCTGAGCATACTTTTCAACAGAATCCAAGCCTAATTTCGACTCCAACTCGCTCATTTATTCAAAATTCATCAAAACTCATCAAGAATTATCTTTCAGAAATAACCGGTTAAAGCTCGAGTTTCTTACCTCTATATAGTCGAGGAAGGTTAGAGGATAGCTTTTCCAAGCTTGAATGCCTCTGAAATGACTCCTTTCTTCTCAAAATCCAAGCTCTGAGGATATTCCCTAGAGAACTAGATTTCTCCGATTGGTTATCTTTTCGAGAGATTGAAACTAGGATCTAGCTCATCTCGAGGTTCTAATCACTTTCCTAGTTGGGTAGAAGGTGTTTAGATGAAGTATGGAGAAGATATGAAGCTTCCCATGCTTGTCAATGGCAGAAATGGCTCAAGGAAGAAGAAAATCTGAGTTTTGGCCCAAAAATTCGTAAAAATGGCCTTTTATAGTGGTCCAGGTTGCGTTCTGGCGCTGATCGCACCACTATGGCGCTATCCGCGCCAAATTCCAGTGAAAACACTTTCTGGGGCACTTATGGCGCTAACCGCGCCACTTTGGCGCTAATCGCGCCAAAATCCAGCACCTCTGGCACTAACCGCACCAATCTGGCGCTACTCGCGCCAGAAAATCCATCGTAAAATCCGTCGCAAAATTCGTCGCTAACGCTTTTTCTGACGGAATTTAGCAAATTTTAAACTTTCTTTCTTTTTCTTTTATTTATTTAACCTTGGTTATTATATTCAACCCCCCCTTTTAAGAATTTTGACCGCAAAATTTAAATTCATACCTGTCAAGCAACTCAGGGTATAGCTGCAAAAGCTCTTGCTCTCGCTCCCAAGTCGCCTCCTCAGGTGTTCTCCCATCCCACTGGACTTTGACTAGGGGAATAGTCTTACTTCTGATCTGCTTTTCTATCCGGTCCAAGATCCGTACTGGTCGTGTAGGACAAGTCAGATTCTCTCTAATCTGAACAGTGTCAGGCTCCACCACGTGCGAAGGATCTGGCACATACCTCCTCAACTGAGACACGTGGAACACATCATGCAGTCCTGACAATTGGGGAGGCAAAGCTAGCCTGTAAGCCACTGGCCCTACCCTCTGGAGAATCTGGTAAGGACCAATGAATCTAGGACTAAGTTTCCTTACACCCAATGCCCGTCCAACACCAGTGACTGGAGACAGCCTCAGAAACACATGGTCGCCTTCATCAAACTGCAACGACCTGTGTTTATGATCATAATAACTCTTCTGTCGACTCTGAGCTCTCAACAACTTGTCTCTGATCAAACGGATCTGCTCAGAAGTCTCTTGAACCATTTCAGGTCCAAGAAGCTGTCTCTCACCCACCTCTGTCCAACAAATAGGAGTCCTGCACCTCCGGCCATATAGTGCCTCATAAGGTGCCATGCCCAAACTAGCATGAAAACTATTATTGTACGAGAACTCTACCAAAGGTATATACCTATCCCACCTAGTGCCCTGCTCCAAAGCACACGCTCTCAACATATCCTCCAGGGTCTGGATAGTCCTCTCTGTCTGACCATCCATCTGTGGGTGGTAAGCTGTACTAAGCCTCAGCTGAGTCCCAAAAGCCTCCTGAAGCGCACTCCAAAATCTAGAAGTGAACTTCGGATCTCTATCACTAATAATACTCTCAGGGACACCATGCAGTTTGACAATCTCTCTGACATATAGCTGAGCTAACCTCTCTGCAGTATAGTCAGTCCGAATAGGTAAGAAATGAGCAGACTTGGTCAGTCTATCAACAATCACCTAGATGGAATCACATCCAGTCCGAGTCCTCGGCAATCCAACTACAAAATCCATAGAAACGCTATCCCATTTCCACTCAGGAATGTGTAGAGGCTGTAGCAAACCTGACGGTCTCTGATGCTCAATCTTTACCTTCTGACATACCAGACATTTAGACACATACTCAGCTATGTCCCTCTTCATCCCTGGCCACCAGAATCTCCTCTTAAGGTCCTGATACATCTTGGTAGCACCTGGATGAATGCTAAACTGGCCCTTATGAGCCTCAGACAGAACTGCATCTACCAGCTCGCCCTTAGGCACAACGATCCGATCTTGGTACAACACCAAGTCATGAGTCTCCCAAGAAATATCCTGCTGACCAATCATGGCCCTCACAGTATCATCCTGCTTCTGAGCCTCTCGAATCCTCTGTATCAAATCATTATCAACTCTGATCTCTCTCAACTCGAGACCACTAGCACCCGCTGTCACAGTCAGGTGCATATCTCTAAACTGCTCAATCAACTCACAGTCAGAGATCATCATACAGGCAACACTCACATGCTTCCTGCTCAAGGCATCAGCAACAACATTCGCCTTGCCTTGATGGTATCTCAACTCAAAGTCATAATCTTTGAGAAACTCCATCCACCGTCTCTGTCTCATATTCAACTCTTTCTGATCAAAGAGATACTTGAGACTCTTGTGGTCACTGAATACCACTAGCTTGGCACCATACAGATAATGCCTCCAACCCTTTAGAGCAAAGACAATAGCTGCAAGCTCTAAATCATGTGTAGGATAATTCTCCTCATGAGGCTTCAGCTGTCTGGATGCATAGGCAACTACCCTCTTTTCCTGCATCAACACACATCCAAGTCCCTGCTTAGAAGCATCACAATAAACCTCAAAACATCCCTCAGGATCAGGAAGAGTCAACACTGGGGCTGTGGTCAACTTTTCCTTCAATCTCAGGAAACACTCCTCACATTCATGAGTCCAAACAAATGGGCTACCTTTCCTGGTAAGGCGAGTCAAAGGTAACATCATCTGTGAGAACCCCTGAATGAACCTCCGGTAGTAACCTGCTAAACCAAGGTAACTATGGATCTCAGAAACATTCTTGGGTCTCTCCCAAGACATCACAGCCTCGATCTTACTGGGATCAACTGCCACCCCAGCTGCGGAAATCACATGGCCAAGAAACTTCACCTCTGTTAGCCAAAACTCACACTTCGACAATTTAGCATACAACTGATCATTCCTCAATGTCTGAAGAACAATCCTGAGGTGCTCGGCATGCTCTGTCTCCATCCTGGAGTAGATCAGTATATCATCAATAAACACCACCACAAACTGATCCAAGTAAGGTCTGAACACCCTGTTCATATAATCCACGAACACTGCCGGGGCATTCGTCAAACCAAAAGGAATGACCTGATACTCATAATGACCATACCTCGACCTGAATGCAGTCTTCGGTATGACCTCGGGCTTAATCCGAATCTGGTGATATCCGGATCGCAGGTCTATCTTTGAGAACACACAGGCTCCCCTCAACTGATCAAGCAAATCATCAATACGAGGCAAAGGATACTTATTCTTGATAGTAACCTTATTCAGCTTCTTGTAATCTACACAGAATCTCATACTCCTATCCTTCTTCTTCACAAAGAGAACCGGTGCTCCCCACGGTGACACACTCGGTCTAATAAACTCTTTGGACAACAAGTCCTCAATCTGCACCTTCAGCTCCTTTAACTCTAAAGGAGACATGCGGTAAGAAGCTATAGATATGGGTCCCACACCTGGAACCAAGTCAATGGAGAATTCAATCCCCCTATCCGGCGGAAGCTGTGTAATCTCATCTGGAAACACATCCACAAACTCACTCACCACCGGAATCTCTGACATATCCACCCCCTGTTTCTCATCTGCTGTACTCAACAACAGGAAGCCCTGAGCTCCTCCCTTCAGTTCCTTGCGAACCTGCAAGACTGAGAGAAACGAAGTGGAACTCGAGCTGACTCCATCTGAAGGCACTACAACCTTCGTATAACAACAATCTAGCATAATGCCATATTTGGCCAACCAATCCATACCCAAACTAATCTCAAGGGTAGGCATCGCAAGGCAATACAAATCAACACTGTACTCTCTGCCCTCAAAGAGAAAATGCACATCTCTGCAGCACATATCCACTCTACACTGCTCTCTAGAGGCGGTGGTAACCTCCATAGGAGAAGAAAGTCTGAACATTGGCAAGTTCAGTCCTAAGGCAGTGCGATCACTAACAAAAGAATGAGTAGCTCCAGAATCAAACAAAACTCTCACATCATACACATCAATCAGAATAGTACCTCTGATCAGATCAGGAGCTCTGGCTGCCTCTCTAGCATCTACTGTGTAAACCCGGCCTGCAGTAGGTGCCACTGAAATCACAGGAGCAGCTATAGCCCGGCCGCCTGCCTGTGGGCACTCTCTAGCATAGTGGCCCTGCTTGCCACATCTGTAGCACACAAGCTGACCAGTGGAACACACTCCCCAATGATTCCGCCCACAGCTAGCACACTTGGGACGTGAATCTGGTCTCTGTGGCGCTTTTCTCTGACTAGGGCCCTTCTTAAATTTGTCTGCTGGATAAGAGACCCTCAAATCTCTGCCCTTGCCCTTCATGGATGGGCCTGGACCACTGGGTCTCCTCATCTCCTGTCTCATGGAGGAAGTAGGCTGGCTACCACTGCGCCTCCTGATCATATCCTCCACCTGTCGACACTGTCTCACCAGGCTGCCTAAATCTCTAGACCCACTACCAGCTATCTTCTCCTCAATACTCTCTCTAAGTCCTCTCTGGAACTTAGCTGCAAGCACCTCTGCATCAGGTAAAGCCCTCCTGAAATGAGCATATTTAGCCAACTCATTAAACTTGGCTAAATACTCATCTACTGTCATCTGCCCCTGGACAAGGCCCTCAAACTCGGCCTGCTTCTGCTCTCTGGCATCTCTGGGGAAATATCTATCCAGAAACTAGGCTTCAAAAGTCTGCCAGGTAACAGCCTCACCCTGGCCTCTCATCAGCTTTGAAGTGGTAACAATGTTCATCTAATAATGCTTGATCAATACTATTTGGTTCAATTTGTGATACAAAAGCCATGTCACAACAGAGATTTTTTAAAGAGGATCTTGTAGAAACTCCCTTTGAAACTTCACCACTGATGTTGTCAAGAGAAAGATCTCTTGTTGTTCTCCAATCTTTAGGCACATGTCTAGGTGATGACTGTTCTATTTCAGCCCTTGGTTCTTCCTTTTCTTCCATCAATGAGTCATTTAATTGAATGAATTCTTCCATAGGACCTACATCAATATCACACTTCTTTTCCTCTTTAGAGGGATTAGATTCATCACAAATAACATGCATTGATTCTTCCATGCATAATGTTCTTTTATTGAAAACTCTATATGCTTTGCTTTGTAGTGAGTATCCAAGAAAAATAGCTTCATCAGCTTTGGCATCAAATTTTCCAAGTGATTCTTTGCCATTATTTAACACAAAACACTTATAGCCAAAAGTTCTCAAATGGGAAATGTTTGGTTCTCTACCCTTGTATAGCTCACAAGGAGTTTTCTTTAAAATAGGCCTTACTAGCAATCTGTTCAAGGTGTAGCAAACTGTACTTACTGCATCAGTCCAAAAATGTTTAGGCAAATTAGTTTCATTAAGAGGACTTCTTGCACCTTCTTCAAGGGATCTATTTTTCCTCTCCACAACACCATTTTGTTGAGGTGTTCTTGGAGCTGAAAAATTGTGGTTGATTCCATTTTCTTCACAGAATTTTTCAAAATATTCATTTTGGAATTCTCCACCATGATCACTTCTTATTGAGACAATTTTGCTTCCTTTTTCATTTTGAGAAAGTTTGGCCATTTTTCTAAATGCATTGAAAGCATCACTCTTGGATCTCAAAAACAAAGTCCATGTAAATCTAGAGTAATCATCAACAATGACAAGTCCATAGTAATTTCCACCCAAACTCATAGTTCTAGAAAGACCAAACAAATCAATGTAATTCAAGTGGTCTAGAGGTGGAAACAACATTTTTGCTTTGAAAAGAGATTTTAGTTTGTTTCCCCTTTTGACATGCATCACAAAGTTTGTCCTTTTCAAACTTGAGTTTTGGTAAACCAATCACTAAGTCCTTTTTAATAAGTTTGTTCATGTGGTGCATGTTGATGTGACTAGCTCTCCTATGCCATAACCATGTTTCATCTATTTTACTAATTAAGCAAGAAGTGTTATGAATATATGCATGATCTATAGAAAGTAAGTAGATATTACCTTTCCTTTTACCTATGTGAATTATTTCACCATTTTGGCCATCACATATCATACAACAATTCTCATTGAATGAAATTTTAAAACCTTTGTCACATAGTTGGCTTATGCTTAGAAGATTGTGCTTCAAACCATCCACATAAAGAACATTGCTAATCTTGGTATTGAAGCTATCTCCAATGTTGCCTTCACCAATGATCTTACCTTTGTTATTGTCTCCATAAGTGACAAAGTCTCCATCTTTGGGAACAAAATTTGTGAGCAAAGACTTGTCACCCGTCATATGTCTAGAGCATCCACTATCAAGATACCATAAAGAGGATCCAACTCTAAGACATATCTGCAAAAATTAAATCAATTTATAAAAGAAGGTACCCAATTGAGGTTGGGTCCATAGGGGTTAGTGACTTTCTTTTTCTTTTCCACCCAAATGCACTCACCATTTGACACATAAAATCTTCTTGCAAAGAATTTATAGGATGTGTGTCCTCTCTCCATACAATAGTTGCAAATAACAGCTCTTGGTGATTTTCTAAAGAATGCCTTTTGATTGATCCTTGACTTCTTTTTATTTTTCTGTTTTGGGGGCACAAATGTTGTCTTTTGGACATATTTTGAGTTTGGTTTATACCCCAATCCAGAAGTATCTCCAACATATTTTTGTACACTAAGCATTTCATCAAAATCACATTTTCCTTTGTACAATTTTTGCAAGAGATCAATCAAATTGTTATTCTTTGAAAGGAGCTGCATATATTTCTCTTCTTGATTAATTCTATATTCATCAAAGACCTTTTGCAACATATCATATTTGTCAACACTTGTAGAAGAAGAAGCACATACACAACCATTTGATTTGTAACTTGAAACAAGTTTTTCATTTTCTTCTCTCAAGTTGCAAATCTCAGCTTGTAGTTTAATAATCTTAGCAAGATGATCTTCAATATTCTTTCTAAGCTTATTGTTAGATTTTGAGAGCTTTTGTGCCTCTTTATGCATTTCTTGAAAAGCACTAATAGCTTGATCAAGTTCAGAATTTACTTCATCCTTTTCACTCAAGAGATCATCATCATCTTCATTGACAATGGATGTAAGACACATGTTTGCTTCCTCAATTTCAGTGGAGGATTCTGAAGTTGTTGAGTCATTGTCTTCCCAAGCTATGTATGCTCTTCTAGGCTTCCCTTCCTTCTTTGCTTTGTTGTACCCTTGTTGCTTCTTCAAGTAAATTGAGCATTCAGACTTGATGTGGCCAGGTTTCCCACATTCAAAACATGTAAAGTTGCTATCAATCTTCTTGTTGCTATTGTTTTTGGAGTTTCTTGAGAATCTTTTGCCCTTGTTTTTCCTTAAGAACTTGCTGAACTTTTTGACTGTTAAGTTCAAGTTTTCCTCATCTTCCTCATCACTTGATTCTTCCTCTTTTTCCACTTTAGATGTTGCAGCTTTTAGAGCAATTCTTTTGCCTTTCTTTTCTGCATCTTCAACACAAGTTAGTTGAGACAATTCTAATTCATATTCAAGTAACTTACCAAAAAGTGCAGCCATTGACATCTTGGACAAGTCCTTGGATTCTTTGATTGCTGTCACCTTTGGTTGCCAAGATCTAGTGAGACACTTCAAGATCTTGATGTTTAGTTCCTCAACATCAAAAGTCTTCCCAAGTACCAAGAGATGATTGACAATGTGTGTGAATCTTGTTTGGAGCTGAGAAATGCTTTCATTTGTGTTCATCTTAAACATTTCATACTCATGGATCAATGAATGCTTCCTTGATCTTCTTACTTCTTCAGTTCCTTCATGAGTAATCTCTAACATCTCCCACATCTCCTTAGCACTTGTGCATCTAACTGTTCTAAAAAATTCATCAGATGAAAGTGCAGAGGTTATCATATTTTTGGCCTTAAAATCATATTGAAGAATCCTTTTCTCAACATCATTCATCTCATCTCATTCCTTGGGAATCATATCATTGCCAACAGTTTTGATGGGCACTATAGGACCTTTCTCTATTGCATTCCAAGCACCTAGGTCATTTGATTGAATAAAGATCTTCATCCTATTTTTCCAAAAACTGAAATTCTCCCCTTCAAACAAAGGAGGTATGTTTAAAGAAGCACCTTCCTTGAAATTTATTTGTGAGGTATTCATTTTGAAAGAAAATAGTGATCTTGAGTAACTTTCAAGAACCAGCTCTTGATACCAATTTAAAATGATATGAATACTTCACACTTAACCAAGAGGGGGGGTGAATTGGTTAAACCTTGGTATTTAAAAATTTCTTTAATCAAAATCAGAGTTTCTAGGATCTTTATCACTTTTCAAAACCAAGAAACCTTATTCAATCAAGTAGCTCAGCCCCTTAGAATTCAATGAATCAAAATTGACTTTATTGGACAAGCAAATGAATCAAGAAACAATTGAAATGAAGAGAATAGAGATTGAGAATCAATACACAAACAATTTATACTGGTTCACTTCAAAACCATGAAGCTACATCTAGTTTCTTCCAACCAACACTAGGTTAGAGTTCCACTATTATAATTTTAAGTTCTTACAAGCAATTACAATGTCTCCCTTTATCAACCCTAGATAAAGTACAAAAATCTAAAACCCTATTAGATTCTAAGAGACAAGAACCTGAGAACACTACTCAGTTCTTCCACCTAGAGAACCCTTTCTCTAGTTACAAGCAAGAACCCAATTACAATAGCCAAAATTACAAAGAAAATACAAAACGAAAATTCCAACCAGATTAAGGAGAGAAACAACCTGATGATCCAAAGCATGCAATGCAAAAATGAAGTTACCAGATCAGGTTGAATGATTAACAATAAGCACAACTTTCCTTAATCTTGAAATGGATTCAAGCTCCAAGAATGACTCAAACACACATGCTCAAAACATAATGGAGCAAGACACAATTAAATCCTTAGAAAACACTTTAGAAAACTCACAAGACTGTTTAAGCTCAGAAAATACGTATGGGTAATGTTCCACAAAGTTATCAAAGTAGCTGAGCATCAATCCTATTTATAACAACTTTTCATAACTGCCTATAATCGATTAAATCACCAATTTAATCGATTAAAACGCTTAAGTAATTGCTTAAAGTCACCACTTTAATCGATTAAAGTGTTCATGAGTTTTCTGGGTTTGAGCAACGAGCAAATTAATCGATTAATACGAGTTGTAATCGATTAGTCTAGTAGAACTACATTTTATAAAAGCTTGTGTAATCGATTACGAGAAATGGTAATCGATTATTGCAATGCAACATGTTTTTCTTGATGCATTATATAATCGATTACAATTCCTGGTAATTGATTATTCCAGTGAAACATGTTTTTCTCAAAACGTTGTGTAATCGATTACGAATACTGGTAATCGATTATTCCAGTATAACCATGTTTTCTAAAAGGCTTATGTAATCGATTACATCACTTGGTAATCGATTAATGTTTTCATGAAAGCTTTTCCAGTTTTGGAAACGAAGTAGATAATCGATTATTACGTTAAGTAATCGATTATTACAGTGCACTTTGCATTTTTCCAAAAACAATTGAATCAATTTTGAAAACTTAGTTAAATCATTAAAGCCTTGTGATTTTTATGAAACTAATTAAGTTTAATTATGGATTAAATGAATGCAATGCACTTGGATCACCAGAATTGCTTTTCTTTTACACATTTCATACTAAATTATCTTCAAGGCATCCATAGCATGTTGAAAGCTCAAAACCAATGCTTGAATCAAAGTTCCTTTGCATTCTTTAAGTAGCTCCCCCTGAATCCAACACCCTTAAGTGGAAGTCACTTTCAAGACTCCCTTTCTCCACCAAACCCCACGTGAATCTCTCTCCCTCCCATCTCTTTCATTTCATTTTCACCCTTTCCTTTTCAAGGCATAAGTTAAAGTGAGAAGAGGCCCCACTTCCCTTAAGGTCACGTGTAGAAGGCTAGCACTTTTAGGAAAAGTTTATCAAGCTTTGTAAGGAGTTATCAAGTATGTATAGGGAAGTTTTATGATAAGGATAGTTTAAGTGTTACTTGTGTTTGAATAAGTGTTTGAAGTTCTGTGAAGTATGACTTGTATCTGAGTAATTGTTGGATTTAAGTTATAGTTATATGATTGAGTGCCTGAATGAAGTTTTATACTTGCTGAGTGTTCTATGAATCTCTGTACATGAATGATATGTTGATTTTCTGTACATGAGTAATAAGCTGAGTTCTGTACATGATTTATGTTGAATTTCTAAGTAAATTATGTGAGACAGTGATTAGAGTCTAATGTTGAAAATAAATTTGAGTTTATAAAATGAATGAGATATACATA
>QARZ01039906.1:0-11407 GCA_013407115.1 Glycine latifolia | reverse complement strand
CTATAAGCACCCAAGGTACTATTTCTTTGAGCTCTCTCCTATAATCAGATAAAACATCAATTTTAATTAGAGAATAAAACTATAAGCACCCAAGGTACTATTTCTTTGAGCTCTCTCCTATAATCATTAATCTGAAGTTGTACTAACAATAAAAATGTTTCTCAGGCCTGTATTCACTTCATCACCTCCCAAGTGAAATACATCAAATGGAAATATTGTTCTCATATTTGTAAAATTTAGAAAAGGAGAAAGAAATATAATTTTTGAGAGCACTGCATACATTAATAGAGAAAGATATGGGCATAACTAGGGATGGTCAATGGGTGATGTTGACAAACCGCATAACACTGATAATTTTACAAGGTAGAGCAACGGACAAGGTGGAGCAGAACAAGAAATAAGTTAAATATATTGATGCATGTTTTTATAGGAGCAGAACAAGAAATAAGTTAAATATATTGATGCATGTTTTTATAGGAACTTAACCTGTTAGAATACCATAAAGGACATAAAAAATAAACTTCTTCGAAACATCTAGTGGCTCCTTACACGAGGGTCATGGCCAAAGATCAGGATATCCAATGCCCCTAAACAGAATCGAAGATAAGTGAGAGTATATCATCTCACGAAATTCTTATAACTAATGTGGAGAATTTAAAAATAAAAAAAAACCACAAAGTTCAACTTTAAAACTGCAGGGGATGGAAGGAAGAGACCAAAATGTATATCTCATTATAGTGATCATGTCTAGGTGCCAATCTGGACATCTAATACTTCACATCGGCTCTGTAGTCTATGTTGTGTTACTATTGATGTGTATGTTATGAACCTATATGATGATGTTGGAATCGTGAAGGTTGGTTTATGAGATGATATATGTACATTGATACCATGGGGGGTGTATGGCATTATCCTTGCCTGGACGGGTTTGTTCCTGGTCGGGCCATGCATTGATGGTGCCTATGGTTATTGAATGCGGGTGGATATACATAGATGCCCACGAGGGTGTATGGCATTATCCTTGCCTGGACAGGTTTGTTCCTGGTTAGGTCATACATTGATAGTGTCGTGGTGATATGCTATGTATAGACACGTGAGATGCCGGGACCGGGTGGTTAACCTTGCAAGGATCGCAGTCAGTGCATCGATGAGCCCTCGTTTGGGGTGGTGCGTATGTACATGGGGGGTGCATGGCATTATCCTAGCCAAGATGGATTTGTTCTCGGGCCGGGCCATGCATTGATGGAGCCCATGTGACATACTACATTTGCACGACGGAAATAGGATGATTGGCTATAGGGTACCGGGGTACTGGGGGGCCACGTCTGTTAGGAACTCCTTCTAACACCCAGGGTTGATCACCACTGGGGGGGAGCAGCCTATGCACGACAGAGTGACTCTAACAAGCTACTGCATCATCTGTATACCGAGATGGACTATTTCTGTGATGGTACCACATTGCATGCTGAGAGTTGAGTCAGGAGCATGCATCATGCTAGACATTACAAGTTGACTTGTGGAATGTTTTTGGATGATTGTCCTTGTTGGCTGTGTGATGAAACGCCTGGATAATATGGTGATATCGTGATATTTGGATTGTCTTTTCTTAACTAATGTTATCTGTTGCTTGTTGTTTTACATGATAAACTCACATTTGCTTTGTTGTACCGTGTGATTTGGTACCTGTGATGATCGCGAACTTTGTTCGTGTGAGCAGACGGGTAGCAATAGGACTTGAAAGATGACCATCTTTTTGGTTGGAGCTGCCGAGTTGCCGAGATGTCGATGGATTAAATCCCGGGCAGGAGTTGTGTTTTGCTAGTTACACCTCGTGGTTTTGATAACTATACCCCGTTGTTTAAATTCTTGTCTCCTTTGTAAAACACTTATACTTTTTTTAGACATGGTTGATTGTACCTAAACCTAAACCACGTGTTGCATGTATATGTATTTGAGATGTCTCATATGTACCTTATTCACGTATTTCTTTATGATGATGACTATTATGTGCTCACGAAGAAAAAAAAAATACTACCGTTTTCATAATCAAATTAAGGGATTTTCTTTTATTAAAACGTGTTAAGGGTGTGATTAAGAGTTAGCGATACAGTAGCGACGAAGCGGGTCATTACAACCATCGTGGATCAATTATCCCTTGGGTAGTTAACAATGTGGTGAGTTTACATTCATTGGTATTCTGCCTTGGTGCAAATAACGTGCTTAAGAAAGGGAAGATATGGCCTAATGGTGTAGTCTGTGATTGCTGTCATGCTAAGTGCCACAAGAACAACAACATTGTCCTTGAAGATTGAAGGTCATTGTTAGAATGTTAAAAAGAAGACTTGAGTTCTTTCACGAAAGAGGAAGAAGAAATGGATCACTATGAGTATCAAAATGATAGGCATTTGTGCTGTTTGTCATTATAGTGATGAACTAGTGTCATGTGACCCATGTGGATGTCAATAGTATTCTGGTCCGTCATCAGTGTGAGGGAAGATGCCACATCGGGTGTTTAAAAACTCCAGCATTTACCAAGATGATGGGAAAGAAAGAAGGCCATGTTGATAGTGAGAATTGGTGGTTCCGCAATGGTGAGTGTGAGAAAATATTTTTCAGTTTGCAGAAGCTGGTGGGAGAAGCGATTAATGTTGGTGCAGATAATCTATCTTGGACATTATTGAAGGCAGTGAAAAGTGATAGCTATGGAAAATCTGAGATTACTTGGGATGAGGTTGAAGGTCTGAGTCAAAACCAAAGTATGCTTAGTGCATCCCTTAATGTATTGCAGGAATGTTTTGAACCAGTAATTGATGCTTTCTCTAGGAGAGATGTGATGTCTGATGTTGTTTTCAGTAGAGGTTCAGAACTCACTCGTTTGAACTTTTGTGGCTTTTATACTGTGGTTCTGGAGAGGGATGAGGAAGTGGTTTCTGTTGTCACTATAAGGATTTTTGGCAAGAGGGTTGTGGAAATACCCTTTGTGGCTAACAAGAAGCAGTGCAGAAGGCAAGGAATGTGTGGCATCTTAATGAATGAGATTGAGAAGCTGTTGACTTATTTAGGAATCAAGGAGATTGTTTTGCCTTCGTCGCGTGATGCAATACACACTTGGACAAATTCATTCGGCTTTGTAAGGATGGCACATTCATATAAGTTTCAGTATATTGAGAATGTTTTTATGCACTTCGATGCATCATGCCATGCACAAAACATTGACCTGAATCTTGAGTGTATTGCGGAATGAATAGTGGTTATGTAATGTTTCTTGCTATACGTTCATGGCCATTTTTATAGATATTCATTTTCACTTGATAAGACAATAAGCACGCTGTAAATTAGTTTGTTTGTTTTATGATATATAATTGAAATACTGGCGAAAAAGGTCTTTAAAAAGTGTTATGACTTTAAAATTTTGATTCATGTCAAGAGGCTTGCCATGCCATATTATCAATAGTTTATAATTATAGATAAATACATGACACGTATTACAGCTATCAAGTAGACAAGTATTGATACATATAACACTGTATCTAAACCACGTGAATGAATAAGCAGAGTTCAAAGTACCACATGTTTTGTAATTTGTATTATCAACCTCCGGTAAAACAGACCTAGGAAGTAAGAATACTTAGTCTTCTGTCTTCACTATAAGCGCAGATTACAGCTAACAGAGAAACCAAGCTATGCAACACCTCACAGAAACAAGGAAATGTCCAATTATTGCTAGGAACCAATCAATTATATTCATGGTAGGATAAAAGTTTTCCAACCAAAATGTCAAACTAGTGTGTGAACAGCTATTAGCCAATCAACCAATAAACATAGTACCCCACATGGTGTGCACAACTGGCTAGAAGTTTAGATATTTTAAGCATGTAAAAGGAATTCGATCCCTGGCTGTACAATTAGAGAAGCAACTTAACTGATACTCTACTGCTACCAGCAGCAAAGGTAAGGGAAAGAGATAACTCCTTTCAAGCAGGAGAGGGCTCCAAGAGAAGAGATAATTTAGGAAAGTTTGCTCAAGTAATGATTTTTCTGTTCTTATTCATCATATTTTGCATACATATAGTGTGAAGATCTCAATATCTCTAACAGAATAACACTCACACATGTGCCTCTGCTTTAACAGAAAATGTAATCTAATAACTAATCTCTGAGTTAATTCTATTGTAATCAAAATGACTCTAATCCTTTGTCTTGTTCTTTAGATTATCATGGCACAAAGTCTTTAAGCAAACTGAAGGAATCTTGTTTCGTTTCGGCTACTCTCTAGGCCTGGGACTCACTTTCTGTGTTGACACTCTATTTGGGCCCATAGACTCATTAAGCAACTCTCCATTTCTGAATAGCAGACATAATGGCAAACATCTCTCGTTCATAAGCAGACGCAGCTTGCATTCGAGGCAAGAGTTTGCAACTGAAGAAAACAATAGGATGAGTAACTGCGAAAGTACTGCTCCTATAGCATGGCCAGATGCATCAGTGGTAACATCAAAAGTGACAGAAAAACCTAGAAGACCCAAAACAGGAAGGGTCATCATAATTTGTTTAAGTTGTTGAAATGGAGCAATGGCTCTACGCTCCACACAAAGGACTGTTTCTTGAGTAAATATGTTAATGGGCCAGCAATGGTTGCATAATGGCATACAAAACTTCTATAGTATCTAGTCAAACCTAGACTGGGAAGCACGAACACGTTGAAATACAGGGCGGGTTAAGTTCGACACGGCAACACAGGCCGACACGGTGTCTGACATACGGTCAACAAACTCGACACGTTGACCATTTTCGACACGTGAATTTGACCGTGTCCGACATGTTGGATATAGGGGGACCTAGAAGAAGATCAAGGCAAGGATGAAGATGTTGCTTTAGAGTTTTAGCTTCTCACATGCCAATTAAATTGAAGGCATTTGTAATTTGCCTAGTTGTTCAAGAAGATTGCCTTGTGATCCTTGCATTGCATGAGCATAATCATATACATGCATTAATGTCTTAAGAAAAGCATATAAGATTACATGTTTGGCTTTGAAAAGGAATTCTCATGGCTTAGGTTTTGAAAAATCAGAATTTGCATTGCCTTAATTGATTACAGGCAATAAGTAATTGATTACCAACATGTGTTATTTCTGGAAAAGCCATGAAGAACACTTTAATTGATTACAAGCAAAGCGTAATTGATTACATAGCCTTATTTCAAAAACATGTTTAACTGCCTTAATCGATTACCACTCACTGTAATCGATTACCCAGGCTTAGTACAAAACATAGCATGGCTGCCTTAATAGATTATCATTCATCTGTAATCGATTACCAAGGCTTATTTCATAAACTGTGTATGCTGCTTTGATCGATTACGTCATGATTTAATCGATTACTTTGTTCATAAAAGCTTTCCAGATTGTCTCAAGAACATTTTAATTGATTATCTGGCATATTAATCGATTACATAATGTAAATTAATCGATTACACTAACGTATTAATCAATTACGTTTTGTTAAATTTGTTTTCTATTTAAAGCCATTGGGTCTGTGCTTTTAAAATACAATATACAATCATAGTTTATGAACAACCCAATACTTTCTGAGCTTTCAAAGGTCCAAGAAAACGATTTTCTGAGTGATACATTTCTTGTTTGAGATAAAAAGATTACATGCTTCATTAATGATGATGTGTTAAGACAAGATCTTCAAAAGAACTTCAAAAGAGTTGATGATGTGCTTTAACATTCATGCAACCTGGAATTGATTGGTAACATTCATTCATTCATTGAGGATCACAGGTTGTATCTCTCTTAAACCTTTTTAGATAATTGTTTTGTGTGTTTGAAATTGTTGTAAGACTAAGATCAAATTGTTTTCTTTCAAGCTTTCTAGAGTAGTGTTCTCTAGGGTAAAGAATTGAGTAGGGTTCTCAGGTTCTTTGTGATTTGATTTCTAATAGGGTGTTAGAATTATGATTCTTTATCTAGGGTTGATAAAGATAATCACTTGTAACTGCTTGTAAAAGAATAGATTTGATTTAGTAGAACTCTAATCTGGTTTTGATTAGAAGACACTAGATGTAGCTTCTCTTTTGAGGGGTGCCCCAGTATAGATCTTGTGTTAAACTTGTTTCTAAATCTTGTTATATGTATCTAACTTGTCTTGTGGTTTATATCTTTCAAGATCAACAGAAAAATTTTCTGAAATTGTGTAAGGTGAAGGGTGGAGTCTTGATTGATTAAAAACTGTAGTTTTTATCAAGTAATTTTTGTGATATGATCTAAATTCCGCTGTGGATCAATCAAAGTTTTGAAAGTCTGAGGTTTAAACCAATTCACCCCCCTCTTGGTTTAGTGTGTATGTTCATCCTTGTTTTCACGACACAGTCAAAGGACAATTTCGTGAAAAAAATTTAAAGATATTAAATTTCACTCAATGTTCTACATGAGCATTTTCGCGACTTTGCTTTTTCACCCTTCACGGTTTCTCGCTTCTCACTTCTTCACGCTCACCGTCATTCCCTTCTACCTCCAACCGCCATTCTCACCGTCGTCGGCCCGTTGTTCGCGTCTTACCAGTCACAGGTAAGTGCTCTTGCTTTGCTCTGACCTCTCACCAGTTCACTTCTATGTTTGTCTGATATGCTTCCACCTTCTCTGATTCTCTCTCTCGACTGTCATTTTCTTGCACCCGAACGGACACAGGACATCACTCACGAAACCCCCAAATGGGTTTCTCTTTTCATTCTCTCACTCTTACTAGTCACCGTTCTAAATTTTGTTAGGTTTTTTCTTTTTATTTTTTTTAAAAAAAATCATTAAACAAGGTAAATAAACCCCCAAACGGGTTTTTCTTTTTACTCTTTAAAAAAACCATTAATCTGTTACTCTTTAAACAAATTTATATTTTTAGGTTTAAATTTATCTTTTTTTAAGTCCAAATGGGTTTTGCTTTTTAGTTTTTTAGGTTCAAATTTATATTTTTTTTCATTTGATTGATATTTTTGAGTAATCACTTGGCATTGTTAATGCGGATGATGATAATCTTCCAGAGTTTCAATTGAAAAGATATGACTATTTTGCTATTGTTAAAATGTTCAAGGATTTTTATTTTAATTCCCTTATTATTGTTGTTGTTGGTTGCAGGTGTGACTTAGGAGGATCCCCGCACTAAAGATCTTAGCCAAGAAGTCAGAGGATTCATATTCTCTAAAATTCTGGTTTGTAAAATCTCACCTATATTATTTGTTTTTCATCAAAAATGTGTTAGAGGAAAAACATTATTATTAGTTCTATTAGTTGTATCAAATTAAATTAGAAAGAGGTGTCTTCTAGTCCCAAATTTCTATCTTGTAACAGTAACATACACTATTATTAGTTCTTTTATTTTTGTATATGTCTTTTATACTAATTACTCATTAAATATATGTATGTTTGGGACTGAAACTTATGGCTTGTGTTATCTTCATTTTTTTAAAATGGATTCAAGTATTGGAAGTAGTGGAGATGATGAATTTCTAAGGAAGCCATTATGGAAATATGTTACCAGATTAGGCACCGGAATGGAAGCTGGAGGAAATATATCTTGGAAATGCAATTTTTGCTCAAAGGATTTTAAAAGTTTGTATACTAGAATAAGGGCTCATTTGTTAAAATTATCCGGTAAAGGAATTGCAAAATGTTTACATGTGTAGACAAAAGACTTGCTAGAGATGGAGAAATTAGAACAATAAGCTAGTGAGAGATTGAAGAATAATGCACCCAAAAATGTGCCTTTACCCCCTTCTAGTTTTTCCATGGATTCAAGCTAAAAAAAAGAAGTGGAAGTGAGGGTGTAAGTTCATCTAGAAATCCTATTCAGAGGGCATCCAATGTTGGGGTGCGGGAAGAATTGAACCACTTGATTGCTAGGATGTTTTATTCAGTAGGATTGTCATTCACTTTAGAAAGGAACCCATACTTTCAATCTGCCTTCACTTATGTCATAGATAATGATATTAGAGGTTATTTTCCATGAGGACATAACTCCTTATGAACAACTCTTTTGCAGCTTGAGAAGGAAAATATTGCTAGGTTGTGTACACCTATTCGAGCTAGGTTGAATGAGAAGGGTGTTAGTATTGTGAGTGATGGATGGAGTGATTAACAAAGGAGGCCACTTATTAATTTCATGGCAGTATCTGATGGTGAAGTTGTGTTTTTGAAATCAGTTGATTGTTCAACAAAGACTAAGGATTGGCATTTTATTGCTAGTTATTACAAGAAGTAATTCAAGAAGTTGGGCATGAAAAAATGATTCAAGTAATCACGAATAATGCTGCAAATTGTAAGGGAGCAGGGCATCTTATTGAGCAAGAATTTTCATCTATTACTTGGGCATCATGTGTTGTTCACACATTGAATTTAGCTATGAAAAGTATTTGTGATGCTAAAATTGTGGAGAATAATCAAATAACATATGAGGAATGTAGTTGGATTTCTGATATTGTTGGAGATGTTTCTGCAATAAAGCATTTCATAATGAATCATTCTGAGACTGTTAATGTTTAATGGGTTTGTGGGATTGAAGTTGCTTTCTATAGCTGAACCCGCTTTGCTTCCATGATTATGATGCTGAAGAGGTTCAAATTGATTAAAGGTGGTCTCCAAAATATGGTAATAAGTGAAAAATGGAGTGTGTATAAAGATGATAATCTAAGGAGGGCGAGATTTTTTAAAGATAAGATATTGGATGATCTTTGGTGGGATTCAATTGATTACATACTTACTTTCACTATTTCTATTTATAATATGACCAGGATTTGTGACACCGATAAACCTTGTCTTCATTTGATTTATGATATGTGGGATGAGATGATTGAGAAAGTGAAGAAAGCTATATAGTTGCTTGAATTGAAGAGGATGAATGAGACCTCAACTTTTTATGACGTGGTCCATGGCATTCTTGTGGATAGTTGGACCAAAAATTCAACTCCACTTCATTGTTTGGCACATGCTTTCAATCCCAAGTAAGCTTTTAAATATGAATGGATTTAATACTTCTCTTATTTGATATAATCTGTTAATTGTTTTTCTTTTTTTCTTTTAGATACTATAGTCAAAAATGGCTTGATGAAGATTCTAGTCGACTTCATCCACACAAGGATCAAAAGATTAATCAAGAAAGACAAAAATGCTTAAAGAGATATTTTCCTAACTTGGAGGACCGAAATAAAATAAATTTGGAGTATGTGGACTTCTCTAGTACAAGTGGGGGTTTTAGAGATTATGATGCCATCCAAAATCGATATTCTATGGAGCCCAAAGCTTGGTGGGTGCTTCATGGTGCTTGTGCACCTATGCTTCAAAAGATAGCATTACGACTTGTTGCACAACCTTCTTCTTCATCATGTGCTGAACGTAATTGGAACACTTATTCTTTTGTGCATTCTATAAGGAGGAATAAGATGACTCCAAAACGTGTTGAAGACTTGGTTTATATACATAGCAACCTTCGACTCTTATCAAGAAAAAGTCCATAATATACACAAGGGGAGAGTAAAATGTGGGAAACTGCTGGAGATATATTTGATACATTTGGAATTCTTGAATATACTACTCTTTCACTTTATGAGCCAAAGATGGAGTCAAATGTTCTTGATGAAAATGCTCCATGAAGGTAATCTCCATATTTTATGTTTATCTATGAATAATTGAATATTTTATTTTGAAGATTGAAATGCAGCCTCTTTGAATTTTTTTCGGTTACGTTGATGGGTATTATTAGTTTAGTTTATTTATTTTTTGTTAAATTATTGAATATTAAATTAAATATACACTATATAAATTAAAAATATTATTTAATATTAAAACATGTCCCAACGTGTCGAAATCCATAATTTTTTAAGATTGACGTGTCAGAGAGTCGAGTTGTATCGTGTCCCGTGTCCCGTGTTGGTGTCGGTGCTACATATAACCTAGAAATGCTCGTAATGTAGTAACAAAATGGGGTTGAGGCCAATCAACAGAGGCAAACAATTTCTCTGAGTTAACGAAAACACCATTGGAAGAAATAATATGACCAAGGTAAACAACCTGAGTGACTTCAAATTCATATTTAGTGATTTTAAGGAATAACTGATGTTGCTGTAATGTTTCCAATACCTACTTCAGATGCTCCAAATGAGAAGTCAGATTTGAACTATACATCAAGATGTCATAAAAAATTACCAGCACAAACTTGTGAGGAAAGGGACGAAAGACTTGATTCATGGTAGCTTGAAAGGTGGTGGGAGCATTGGTCAGCCCAAACGGCATTACTAGAAACTCAAAATGGCCATCGATGGTGCAGAATGTAGTCTTAAAAGAATCCTCAAGGTTGAGTAACAATCCAACTTGGAGTAAATCCTGGAGCCATGAGGTTCATCAATAGTACATATGGGAAACCTATCCTTTATTGTGATCACATGAGGGCACGATAATCAATGCAAAATCGCCATGCCTTATCCTTCTTCTTAACTAATAAAATCGGGGATGAAAAGGGATTGGTGTTGGGTTTTATGATACCATCTTGTAACATTTCTGCAATTAATTGAGTCATTATGGTGCACTGATACTGAGGATATCTATATGGTTTGATGTTGACAGGTTGTGAGGTGGGAAAAAGGTAGATGCAATGGTTTTGTTTGCTGCAAGAAGATAATCTATGTGGTTTAGCAAAAATGGGTGAAAATTGAGTTAATAAAGAAGCTATAGCAAGAGAAAAGTGTGAGACATCTAAAGTGTTAGGACAAGGTTACTCAAGAGGAGTTTTAATAACCATGTAAGAAACAATATGTATTGACTCAACTGAATCTGAATATATATCTAAAAATTGGAAATAAGAGGCATGGTTCAATGTGTTATGGGTGGTGCCAACTAATGAGATGGGTATTTTGGTAGGAAAACTGGATGGAAGGGATGGAAAAATCAGACAAAAAGGTGCCCAAGGTTTGTAGCCATTGGACTCCAATGACCAAATCAACACCATGGATAGGTAAAACATGAAAGGAAATAGGAAAAACCAGACCCGCCCATTGTGACAGAAATATAGAGCAGCTTCCTAAACATTGGATGGTATTGCCCTTGCCGACAATGACTGAAAAAAAGCTTGATGACGACCAAAGAGATACCCAAAAACTCATGGCTGCATAATAGTGTGTGAGCTTCCTAAGTCGATGAGAATAGTAACATCTAATTCCATCACTCGTCCTACAACACGTAATGTCTTTGGAGATGGAGGTCCCCAAAAAGTAGCAAGGGACAAATGGAAATGCTCATTGGACAAAGGCTCCTCATCTAATAAAGGTTCCTCTGCTTGCAGTACGTCAGAATTTGGTAGTTTTCAGCTAGCAGTAGAAGAAATTGTTTCTTCTGGCAGTGATGACTCAGGCTCCATTTGT
>QARZ01039900.1:53428-65505 GCA_013407115.1 Glycine latifolia | reverse complement strand
TAATGCTAATGCCGCATTAGAAAGTAACACAAGTCAAGCATACATATAATTTTCTTTGGTTTAAATTTACAACATCAGTTTGCCATTCTATTCGTTTCAAATGTTTCTATAAATTCAATTCAAAATGATCCTGATAATTATAGTGTTCTCCAAAACCTTTGTTCACCTTCATTGTACGAAAGATAATTTTGCAAATAATAAAAATAATATAACCAAAGTTGCAACTACAAAGAAATATTCCAAAATCCAAACCAATTATAGTGAAAGAAGAAGAATTGAGGTGAATGATGAATACCTAGTAGAGAAGAAGAAGGCTTTGACGGGAATAGAAGGCTTTGTGTCTTGGTCGACGGTTCCGTCGTCGCTGCCGCCATCTGCAGCATTGGCTTCGACCTCGACCTCGGAGCAGGAAACGACGTCGTTCCAGTCGAGGGTGGGGAGGGACGAAACGCAGCGTGGAACAGGGGTGCTGAAGCGGCACGAGTCAGTGAACAAAACACGCGTCGTTGGGGCAATAGGAAGAAAAGAGTGAGAGATGACTGTAGTCAAAGTTGTGAACGAAGAGGAGGAAGATGCGCAGAAAATGTTGATGAGTGAACAAAAAGAAGAGGAAGAGGAAGAAGATGAAGAGAAGAGCAAGGAACGAAGGCGCAGGGCTCTCATGGTGCTGCTGTCTAAAGTGGTGCGCCACATCTGTTTTGGTTTCGCATGCAGACATAGACAGAATGAGGCTATTCTTTGCAATTAACCCTGATTTGTTGTTTTATTTATTATTATTACTATTATTTAACTTTTTTCAACAAATATTTTTTGCCAACATGCTCTTTAAGGCTATGTTTAAGTCATTCTCAGAATTTAATTTTCCATTTTAAAATGCATTGTAAAAAGAAACTTATTTAGCTGAAATAGTTGTGAATAGATTTTTTTTTCTTCTTTTCAAAACTGATTTTACCTTATTACAAAAAATTGAAAATAGGTTTTCTGATTTCGGTTATTGGTTTTACCCTAACTCAACTTCTCCCCCAACCGCTTTCTCCCTTTGCCAGTTACTAATTGTCACTTGTTGTCATTGTTGTTGTCGTCGTCGTTGTTGCTTGTTGGTAAGTTCTTCGTCTTCCTCTTCCTCACCTACCATCATGTCCTCTCCATAGCTTTGACGACTGGATTTTCTCATGATGGATTCTCTCTTGGCAACCTTGCAGCTATATGAGAAGTTGTGGCAATCAGAGTAGCGATGCTTGACACAGAACAGGTTGTTGCAGTGGAACTACAATCAAAGGAGGGAGCTTAGGCAAACACGATTCTCACACTAATCTCCGATGTTGTTGTCTCACCACGCAGTCATGGCCACCGTCGCTTGGGATCTTGTTTTGTAACCATCACCATGAGTGTTTCCATGTGAAGCTGTTGGTGACAATTTTCGGCCACTGCTAGGTTTGAGCCGAAGAATGCTCTTGCTCTAGTCAAGGTTCTTAGCTTGCAATTATGTAATCTACTTCTCTGTTTCATGATTACCTTTTCATTTTATGTTGGATCTGGGCTCTTGTTATTGGAACAAATATTGGACATGCAAACAAAATTATCTTAAGATGCTCAGAAGGTGTTCGATAAAATATCGTTTGAGTCAAAATGTTTCTTGTTATTGATTATTGATGATGATGATCTTTTGTTGTTGTCTATCCTCAAATTAATTTGTTTTGCTGCTTAATTTGCAACATCTTTTTAAAATTAAAAACTACAATTGAATACTCAACACCAAAACTGATTTTGATTTTATAAAATTTCAAAACTACAAACATATAACCACCCCGAACGAGGCCTAACATATTGTGCGTCAAAGTATTAATAAAAATTGTAATCATTAATAAAAAAAAATTGTGCGTCAAAGAGTGTGTTCTGGAGACTCAATTTTGTAGGTTCTTCAATATGTAATGGGGATCAAATCCACATATATGTGGTTGAGCACTATCACTGGTGATATCTATGCCTCTTCTAGCACATTAAGCACTGATGATAGACGAAAGACAAAATGGGAAGCATTTATGTAACATCCCAAAAATTTAAATATGTTAATTAGAGATAAAAAGAGAAATTAAAAAAATGCTTGAAAGAAAATGACCATATTACCCTTACCCTTGAAGTGAATATTACAATAATACCATTGGTGTAAAGATTACAATAATACTCTTAGATATTTTGGAGAAACTTGAAGAAGAAGATAGTGAGGTAAGCAAGATGATGTCATCCTTGAAGAAGAAATTACAATAATACCCTTGGAATGAGAAATTACCATATTATCCTTAGTAACAGTTAAACATCACAAGAAGGATAGGATAGGAAATTAATGGATCCAAGTGACAAGTTTAGAAATGCTTAGAATAAATTTAGTAATGATTAGTTAATTTAAGAAAAGAAACAAATCCTAGCTGTGTGGGATATTGGACAAAGGCATAAGACTTTAAATGAATGACACATTAGTAGATATCACATTAATTGAAAAGCAAATGAAGTACAAGTAGTATAAACCATAAGAGAAAAAATTTAAAGGAAAGCATTCATAAGGAAGCCACGTGAGTATGTAGCCACATGTGTGTGTGTGTGTGTGTGTGTGTGTGTGTGTGATTTTAAGCAAAAACAAAAGAAGATGCAAATTGAAGTAGCCGTGTGTGTGTGTAACTGTGAATGCCTTATGTGACTAAGATAAAAAGATACAAGCTCCTTAAGAAGTTTTCCACGTGCACCTTGAACAATTATGAGAGAATCTTTGCTTTTTGATTAGATAAGCAATGCATTAAATGCATGGAAATAAAATATCTTCATGGCATGATGACTTAGTTGAATTAGAACTAAACTATGGCCTAACTAGGTTTTATCCTAACTAATTTCTTTACATCCTAACTAGATTTTATCATATATATCTGCTCCCTTAGATAAAAAAATTATGCACCTTTGTTTGCTTTTTCTCTCTAAATCTCATGGTCACTTCTTGAAAACACAATGAATATACTGCAAATAAACCAAGAAGGGGTGCATTGGTTCAAAATAGATATTTAAATTTTTCTATAACAAATTGCGGAATTAAAATCTTGGATCGTATCACTTATTCATCTTTTGAAAATTCAGAATTCTTTCTTCAATCAAGATCAATCCTTGATATGCATGCAATGAAAGAAATAGTTTCTTTGATAATAATATTTTGATTTCACAAAGACATGCAATGAAATATACAAAATTTAGAACAATAGACAAGACAATTTATACTGGTTCACCTCTCAACCTTGAAGGCTACATCCAGTTACTTCCAACCCACACTAGGTTAGAGTTTTTACTATATCAAAGAATCTTTACAAGCAATTTACAATGATCACCTTTATCCACACTAGACAAAGAAGTAGAAATCTAAACCCTATAGACTTCAAATGATCAAGACCCAGAGAACCCTACTATGTTCTTCCCTCTAGAGAACCCTACTCTAGAAAACAGCTTTAAAGAAACAAAGATATACACCAATCAGAATTTTAATACACAGTAAAATTCTAAAGAAAGATTCAAGAGATACAACCTGTGATCCTTCAAATGTATGAATGAATGAATGAATGATGTTACCAATCAGTCAGGTTGAATGCAAATCATAGCTCAGAATAAGAACTCTTGAAATCTCTTCTTTTCTTTAAAACCTCATCTCAAAGACTCAACTTTCTTGACCTCATGAGAGGTTTTTCACTCTTAGAACAAATCACTATTTTTGCTCTGGAAAAAGTTTTCTATCGTTTTCGTGATTCACACAAATGCTCAAAGTTTTTTAGAACAATTCGCTCCAAGTCTATTGATAAAGATGTGTTATTTAAAGCTTTTTTAAAAAACTGATTTAACTGACAATAATCGATTAAACCGACAAGGTAATTGATTATTTAATCATTTGTAATCGATTAAAATATAACACAATCGATTAATATGTTCTTGAGCTTCCTGGAAATGTTTTTTTATGAACAAGATAATCGATTAAACCGAAACGTAATCGATTAAAACAGTCTTAGTATATTTGAAACATGAAGAAATAATCAATTACATAAGACTGGTAATCGATTAAACCAGTAAAGTTTAAAACACGAAAATGGTCTGTGTAATCGATTACTGAAATGGTAATCGATTATACCGGTAAGGCTCATGAATAACAAGTTAAGATAATCAATTACATAACAAGATAATCGATTATTTCAGTGATGCATGATTTTCATAAAGCACTATGTAGTCGATTACAGGAATCTAGTAATCGATTAAACTGTTCTTCAAGGCTTTTCCAGAAGCAGTATGAATGTCTTTAATCAATTACAATACTTGCTTAATCGATTAAAGCAGTAAGTTTTCCTTTTCTTTTAAAAGACTTAGCCATAAGAACTCAACTTCTTTTTGAAATCATTGGATTACTTTTAAGATTGTATCCAGAAACATGTATGCATGAGAATGAGAATGCAAATGCAAATGATAGACCACAAGGCATAACACTTGAACCACTTATGACAAATTACAAATGCCTTCAAATGATTGGGCATGTAAAAAGCTAAAACATCAAGTCTTCATCCTTGCTTTCATCTTCTTGCAGCTTCCCTTAAAGTCAACAATCTCCCCCTTAAAATCAACACTTCCTTCTCTTTCTCTCTTCACTTTTGCTTTCATCTTCTCTTCTTCTTACTCAAACCGTATCCTTTCACCAAATTTACCTATTGATATGCATACGGCAAGCGCACTGCTTTGTCTAGTAATAATTTTTTGGTAAGTCTGAGTGTCAAATTTCAAAGGGACTTTGCTTGTGCTATTTCTAAGTTTAAGCGGACAAGAATTGAATTTGAAAGTTTTCTAATCTAATTTCGGAAATGTAAAGTGCAAAATAAGTAAAGATAGTTGAGTAGGGGCACAATAAAGAGATAGAAACAAACACTTGGGGGTGAAATGTTGGTTGATGCTTAAAATGGTCACGTGTTGGGGCTCAACGAACCGAAACTACCCTTGATGCAATATTAAAGATATTTCTCTATTCAACGATTAAATTTGCTCACCCTCATCTACTAATGTATTCTAACCTTGATTCCTCAAGTGCTAAAACCGTAAATCACTTGATTTCACTCTTGATCCCTCAGCAAGCTAGATCAAATAATTTGCATTAAGAGTAAAGATGATTCATAACCTAGACTAAACAACATCACTCCATCCCTAGACATGACATCATTTAGAAGTGTTTTTCAGTTCTAAGGAAACAACCATTTTTCAATGCATTGAAACCCTATAACAAAGCATGCATATAGGAGATCAAATCACATACATGAATAAGCTCAAAAGACACAATGATACGAAAATAGCATTAAATAGAATGTTAGAATCATTACATCAAGAATGTTTAGTTGTTGGAATCCCAACAATGGATGGGTTAGCCTCCCATTTCCATGAGAAGGCTTACAAATATGGAGGAAAAGGAAAGAGAATGGAAGGGGAAGGAAGGAAATAGATGAAGAGCTCCCCAAATGAGTGGGATCTCTCCCTTCCTTCGTGCTTAGCTCTGTCTCAGCCTCCAAAGGTCTCCATTGAAGAACCTAGAAAGTGAGATCCTTGCTTTCGTGCCCTAATTTCTCTTTTAAAGTGGCCCAGATTCGTGGTCCGCGTTGGGCACGGAAAGGTCATGCTAAGCGCGCCCTCTTTGTCCAGCTAATTGAAAACAAAATGAACTCA
Organism: Glycine latifolia; assembly: GCA_013407115.1. Taxonomy (NCBI): domain Eukaryota; kingdom Viridiplantae; phylum Streptophyta; class Magnoliopsida; order Fabales; family Fabaceae; genus Glycine; species Glycine latifolia. The sequence goes on along the minus strand of QARZ01039900.1, from coordinate 59,781 downwards.
CTACAAATAAACCAAGAGGGGGGGCGTGAATTGGTTTAAAATAGATATTTAAAATTTTCTAAAACAAATTGCGGAATTTGAAATCTGGATCGTATCACTTAAACACCTTTTGAAAAACCAGAACTTTTCTTTCAATCAAGATCAATCTTGATATGCATGTAATGACAGAAATATTTTCTTTGCTAATAATATTTTGATTACCCAAATACAAGCAATGAAAGATACACAAAATTAGAACAAAAGACTCAGCAATTTATATTGGTTCACCTTTCTAACATGGAGGCTACATTCAGTGTCTTTCAACCAACACTAGGTTAAAATTTTCAATATATCAAAATATCATTTACAAGAAATTTACAAGTGATTATCTTTATCAACCCGAGATAAAAAATCTGAATTCCAAAACACTATTAGAAAACAAATCACAAAGATCCTGAGAACCCTACTCAGATCTTCAACCCTAGAGAACCCTACTCTGAAATCTTGAAAGAAACACCTTGATATATCACAGTAGAACTTTAATACACAGAAAAATTCTAAAGAAAGATTCAAGAGAGACACAACCTGTGATCCTTCAATGTATGAATGAATGAATTTACCAATCAATCAGGTTGTATGAAATTCAATGCTCAAAATCAAAACTCTTGAGAAACCTTCTTTTCTTTAACACATCTTTTCAAAAACTCAAAAATCTTGATCTCACAAGATGTGTTAAACACTTAGAACAAATCAGTATCTTGGACACTGACAAAGCTTAGTATCTTTGAGGTAAGTCACACATATGCATAGAATAATTCGTTCAATGTATATATATAGATAGCAGACCTACAAAGCTGTATATAAAACTGATTTAACTGAAAGTAATCGATTAAAACGATAGTGTAATCTATTATTTTACCATATGTAATCAATTAAAATACCAAATAATCAATTAATATGTTCTTGAGCTTTCTGGAAAAGTTTTCATGAACAAAATAATTGATTAATATGCAATGTAATAGATTAAAGCAGTCTTCTTGTATGTGAAACAAGGTTTGATAATCGATTACATAAGATTGGTAATCGATTAAACCAGTAAAGCTCAAAATATGAAATATGTCTGTGTAATCGATTACTGATTGTGGTAATTGATTAAACCATTAATGCATCAAGACTAAAGAACTAAGATAATCGATTACATAACATGGTAATCGATTAAAGCAGTGATGCATGATTTTCATATTGCACTATGTAATCGATTACAAGAAGCCTGTAATCGATTAATATGTTCTTCATGGCTTTTCCAGATTTAGAACAAAGCCTTTAATCGATTAAAAACCTTGTGTAATCGATTAAAGCAGTAAGTTTTCATTTTTCCAAAAACATAACCATGAGAACTTAGCTTCTTTTGAAATCATTGAATGTCTTTAGTACTTTAATAAAAAACATGTATGCATGAGGATGAAAATGCAAATGCAATGTAAGGATCACAAGGCAATGCACTTGAACCACTTAGACAAATTACAAATGCCTTCAAATTGATTGGGCATGTAAAAAGCTAAAACATCAAGCCATTACTTCATGCTTGCTTTAATCTTCTTGCAGCTTCCCCTAAATCCAAGAACCATATGCTGAGCGGGCATCTGGGGCGCTAGGCAAGCAGATTCAGACCCTTAATTCTCCTTTCATTTCCTTGCAGTGAAATCTCTACAAAAACACCACCAACACCTCATGAATCAACTAAACTTATCATCTATTGGACAAAAGCTCAAGGAAAGCTAATTCCTATACTTTAATTACAAAAAGAAGCATTAAAATAGGAAAAGAAGAGATAATTGCTAAGTAATTAATGTGTAGTTTTACGTATTCTTAGCAATTATCACTATCATTTATTCATCCAAAATCTTCTATTAGAAGATAACAACCTTACTTCTCTCGCTCTTGAAGCATTTCAGCCAAATATTTTGTTGAGTATTGGTGTTGAAACTCAAATGGCTTTGAACTAAATTTTAGACTGTTTTAAAAATTATCTATCTCCCTCTGTACTTAACCAAACGAGGTGTTTGACCACTTATTTTAAAGCTTAGGATGTCCTCTATGTTGTCCTAAATTATGGGACCAAACTGAGTAGTGAATCGTGCCCAGAATTTATTTGAACTCATGTTATCCAAAATTGTCCACGCCCAAACAACTATTGCCACCCGTTTTTAAAAATTTATATTTCTCTCATTTCTTACTCAAATTAGGCTTATGATGTATGGAATTAAAGATCTAGATGTCAAATATGACACATAAAAAATTTAGCCAAATTTGGATTGTTTACTGGTTGCAGTCGCGAAGACAATAAAATATGTTAGTGTATCATTTTGAGCCTATTGGCAGATTTGGAGTTTTTAAAAAATACTATATTTAGAGTTTTAGAACTCCAATTGAGGCATGTTATAACTTGTTAGAAAGCTTATGAGGTTTAGTTTAAAGATGGGAATTTAATGACTTGTAGATTAGCATATATTATAGGAAGAATTGAATCATATGTGGTGAGAAATCTATACTAAATTATCTTCGATTTGGTATATAGAGCTCTGCATTTGGGCCAAAGCACGTGAACTTAAGAGATCTCAAAACGACGCTACAAGGAGCTAACAGAGGGATATAGATAGGTGAAGGGAGTTTATTATTCAATTATAGCTTTTGATACCATAGTTGGGGCCAGGGAACCTAATTATGGAGATGTATGCATGTCCCTGTTGTGTGCTGATTTTCAATAAATACTATGGTTTAAACTAATGGGATGCAATATATTTATTATTGATGTATGTTTGTTCCTGTTGTGTACTCACTTTCAAGAAAAACTGTGTTTTTAACTAATGGGATGCAATGAATTTATTATTGATGGATGAAACTGATGTTGTTATTGTAATGATTGAATTTTTGGGAAAAGTCTTAATTACATATGAGACTCTGCCCAAAATTTTATAATATGTTCTCTTATTTAATTATTTATTAAATTTTAAATGGGCATAAGAGTTTGTTTTCTATATTATAGTCCGCCTCTTTAATTAAGAATTTTCCTAAAATACCAATCTCGTGGTATTATGAATTGTGAATGAATGAAGTATGTGTTGTTTGAAGACCCAATGAATGAGAATCTCAGGCATATGTTATATGTATGGATGTGAAATGTGATTGCTTGTGATGTTGATAATAATATTGAAATGATATAATATTGATGCTGTTGATGATGTTGAAATGAGATAATGTTGATGATGTTGATGTGGTTGATAATATTGAAATGGGATAATGTTGATGTAGTTGATAATATTGAAATGAAATGATGTTGATGTTGTTGATAACATTGAAATTGAGATGAGATGATGTTGATGTTGATGATGACATTGATGAGAGATGATATTGATGTTGATGATGTCATCACATGTATATACATGGAAGGTATAGTTACCTGTTGGATATCCTTGGGAGGGAAGTTGATGAGTTTAAGAATTTTAAGTATCCTTAGAGAGGGAAATGAATTGCTTAAAATTTTAAACTATCTGCGATCAATGCATTGATGGGCCCATGTTTCATACTTTATAATTGCATTGAAATAGAATGAAGGTAGTACGTACCTGTGGTTTTTCTGAGGATAAAAATGCAGGTACTAGGGGTATGTCACTCGGTTTGGAACTCCCTTATGACTATTGCTGATCACCATGGCGGGGAGTGGCCAATGTACGACAGGGTGACCCCGACGAATTACTGAATCATTTTCCTAACTGAGAGGCTATTTCCTGAGGAATGGTACCACATTGCATTTTGAGAGTTGAGTCAGGTGCATGCATCATATTGAGCATAATTGATTTGAATTGTGGAAAAAGTTGATGACTAGTTTGTTAAGTGTGTGTTGAACTAATTGATTACTGAGAATGATTGTGGTATCATTATTGTTTTCTAGCTAATTATTGTTATCTGGTGCTTGTTGATCTTGTATAATAAACTCACCCTTGCAATTTTGTACTGTGTGGTTGGTACCTACGATGATCACAAACCTTCGTTCGTGGGAGTAGATGAGCAGCAATATGTGATATTGGAGAGAGATCCTTTTGTTGGAGCCACCAAGCCGACGTGATAACATTGAAATTTATTTTGGGAGAGAGAGTTGTGTTTTGTTATCAACTTTTTTCTAGTTGGTTCCTTGATTCTTTTTGGTTGGGCATGTAAATTCTAGGCTTAGATACATGAAAAAAACTAAACTATGTTCTCACATGTGAATGACATATAATAGTTCAATTTATATATATGTATATTTATTTATATACGTATCTGTGCATTGTCTGTGAGTGTAGTATTGCGAAAAATTTTCTCTCATTTTCATAATCAAATTAATTGATTCTTCATTAAAAATTGAAATTACACGTTTAGAGTATTGATATCGTAGCGACGAAGCGGGTCGTTACATTAGTGATATCAGAGCAGGTTGAAGCTTTGCAGCCTGTGAGTTGTGAGTCTGCTGTATTTCTCTGTGCATTTTGTGTTTGCTTGTTGAATGTTTGATGTTTGAGTACTTGACTCTTTTGTAGTTGCTTGGGTTGTTTGTGTTTGAGACTAATGCATATTGTTGTTTTGCATAGGTTATGGAGATTTGTTAGTGTTGTCATAATACGTTTGTATTCCTGATGTCTGATATACCATGAGTTTAAATGCCTTGCCACGAGCTATCATACTGGTCATCTGGATGATTCGTGAAGTGCAATGAAACACCATGGCAAGCGGTTTTAAGAACTCCCCATGCATGTGCGAAGTTGGCATTTTGATGCTGGAAAACTTCTAAGACACTTGCAGAAGTGTTCATGAAGGCTATGAGTAACGGGATGGGTTGGTTGTGTTGCACATAGACATCAACCCTTGTGTTTTGATGTCGGCTATCGGGATGGGTAGGCCGAGTTGAGTGGGTTACATGGCATGCATGCATGCAGGACGTAACTTAGTCCTTGTTGGTGGACGTCAGTAGGCGGGTTCCCTAGCCGGGGTCGTTCCCTTAGAGTCGTTAAGACTCGCTTCCCTTTTATAAGGTATACCAGGTTCCTTACCCGGGTGATACGTTAGAGCTTTTGAGCTCAAGTTACCTCACCATAGAGAGAGCTACCGGGTTGCTAACTCGGATGAGCTCGTGTCTTCTTGGGAAAAGAGCCACCGGGTTTCCCTACTCGGTTGAGCTTGTTTTCCTTCTTCTGGAACGGCCGGGTTCCATACACGTGTTGTCTCTAGAAGCTCATCCTTCCATTTCCTTAGAGAGAGACCGGGTTCCTTACCCGGGGTGGACTGTTTCCTTTAGAATTGCTAAGCCCAAACCCCTTTCCTTGAGAACTGCCGGGTTCCTTACTAGACAGGGCTTGTCTACTCTTGGAAAATGAGCTACCGGGTTCCCTTACACCCTTATGTGGGTTGGTGAAATACAAATTTGGGGTCTTACAAGCGCTATCTATTGTAATCAATTACGACACTATTGCAATTGATTACATAGTGCAGAACCCGTCCTTAGAATTTATAAGGAATCTAAGGACCTCTTGACCGCCTTTGGCAATTTCTTACTAAACCCAACCGACCTCGACCGAGTTCCTCCGACCTCGTTCGCCCTTGCTACCCTTGTCTTCCCTTGTCCAATCTTACCCCTTTTGACCGACCCTTACCAACCTTGTCTGAGTTCTACGGCCTTGATCGACCTTGTCTGCCTTCATCCGACCTTGTTTGAATTCTTACCTTGAGATGGTATATCTAAGTGCCAACCTAGACACCCCGTACTTCACACCGGTTCACTTATTTGTATGTGTTTGTGAGTGACGCATATGATTGCGTTGGTGGTATTTGAACTCGGCCTATGTGATGGCTTGAGATGAGGAATGCGTTTGGATATACATAAATACTCATGGGGGTGTATGGCATTATCCTAGCCTAGTCGAGTTGAGCTTGGTGTTGGGTCATACATTGATGGTGCCATGGTGATATTCTATGTATAGACATGAGATGTCGGGACTGGGTGGTGAACCTTGCGAGGATCATGGTCAGTGCATCGTTGGGCCCTTGTGTGAGTGGTATGTTACGTAGGGGGTGTATGACGGGTTACCCTTGCGAGGAAGGATTGTGTTCTGATCGAAGCCGTATTCAACCAAATTAATGCAATTAAATGCAGTACTAGGAAGTGACCTAGGTCGTCTCTCAAGGATCGATTAATTTTGTTCAGGGATTAAAATGTATTGGGGGTTTTTGACAGAATGCGAGATTATATATGAAATTAAAATCGAAATATCAAAAGCAGTGATTAAAATGGCCAGGTCTGGAACAGATTGCGTTCATAATATCCTTGGTTCACAAAACAA
>QARZ01039900.1:13468-33428 GCA_013407115.1 Glycine latifolia | reverse complement strand
TGGAAACACAAATATCTCCAAACTTGAGAACTACATAATTAGTCATCCGTGACGATGGTGGGACAAAGTTTGGTTTGTTCTATTCCACCAAGCTTTTTAAATCAGCACTACATTCAAAGAAATGAAAGAGATAATGAATCTATATATATATGTGTGTGTGTGTCTGTGTGTGTGAAACAACAAGCCACCAAGGAGATAGCAACATTTAGTTATCCGATTTTGAAAAATCTGCAATATTACTTTGTACTAAACACTTCATAAAAATATTACTTTGTCCTAAACACTTCATAAATAACTGAAGAGGACACTCTTTGTTGTCCATTTCTCAACCAAAAATAAAAAAATTGATAGTTTTCTAATGACAACAGTATTAGAATAACATACTTAGGATCATGACTTTTGTGTGGTAGACAACCCTAATGACTAATATCCAGAGGAGTAATTTAAATACAAGCATGGTTCAGTGAAAATACACAATAAGAACAATTTTGGAGCACAGGCGGCACATTTTCCAATTTTAAAATGAAGGCCAAATTTTAAGCCGACAATGCAGTGAGCTGGTGACTTCTTGTTACTGCATATGGCACAATTCATAAGGGTATTTGTGAATGAGAATGGTGTGGAACATTATTATAGTCTTCAATGGAAACCCATTGAATAATCATAAAGCAATAATCATGCCTTTAAGTATCACATTGCAGCCATTGCAGGCCGACATAGCCAGCTATTTTAATCCCAAGCGCTAGTAGTTCTTCTGACACATAAAAAATATCCATCTTGCCAAGCAATTGTAGTATCTTAGGCTCGTCATAAGACATGAGCTGTTTGTGGATATCACCATTCACTACATTATGCACATACATAACAAAAACATGTAATGCTAATGCTGTATTAGAAAGTAACACAAGTCAAGCATACATATAATTTTCCCTAGTTTAAATTTACAACATCAGTTTGCCATTCTTTTCATTTCAAATGTTTCTTTAAATTCAATTCAACATGATCCCCACAATTATAGTGTTCTCCAAAAGCTTTGTTCACCTTCGTTGTACAAAAGATAATTTTGCAAATAATAAAAATAATATAACCAAAGTTGCAACTACGAAGAAATGTTCCAAAATCCAAACCAATTAACCAATCCTCCATGTTTTTCCTTCACATATGCATTATTCTTGCTTCTCAATTCCAAATTAAAAAAAATTAATAAATGAAGCATAACATAACCTGTTAAGTCCTCCCTCTAAAAGATTGGGGGGAATGGTTATAGTGAAATTCCTTCACATATGCATCATGCTTTGTTTCTCAATTTCAAATTAAAAGAAAAGAAAAGAAAAACACCACAAAAGGAAATTAATAAATGAAGCATAGCATAGCATAACATGAAGTCCTTTTCCTAAAAATTCGGGGGAAAATGATTATGGTGAAAGAAGAAGAATTGAGGTCAATGATGAATACCTAGTAGAGAAGAAGAAGGCTCTGACGGGAATAGAAGGCTTTGTGTCTTGGTCGACGGTTCCGTGGTCGCTGCCGCCTTTCATAGCATTGGCTTGGACCTCGACCTTAGAGCAGGAAATGACGTCTTTCCAGTCGAGGGTGGGGAGGGACAAAATGAAGCGCGGAACGGGGGAGCCGAAGCGGCACGAGTCGGTGAACAAAACGCGCGTCGTTGGGAAATAGGAAGAAAAGAGTGAGAGATGACTGTAGTCAAAGTCGTGAATGAAGAGGAGGAAGATGTGAAGAAAATGTTGATGAGTGAACAAGAAGAAGAGGAAGAGGAAGAAGATGAAGAGAAGATCAAGGAACGAAGGTGTAGGGCTCTCATGGTGCTACTGTCTAAAGTGGTGCGCCACATCTGTTTTGGTTTCGGATGCAGACACGGATAGAATGAGGCTATTATTTGCAATTAACCCTCGTTTGTTTTATTTATTTATTATTATTACTATTATTTTACTTTTTTCAACAATTTTTTTTGCCAACATGCTCTTTAAGGCTATGTTCAAGTCATTCTCAAAATTTAATTTTCCATTTTAAAATGCAATTTCAAAAAGAAACTTATTTAGCTAAAATAGTTGTGAATAGATTTTTTTCTTCTTTTCAAAATTGATTTTACCTTATTTCAAAAAATTGAAAATAGGTTTTCTAATTTCAGTTATTGGTTTTATCCTAACTCAACTTCTCCCCCAACCACTCTCTCCCTTTACCAGTTACTAATTGTCACTTGTTATCATTGTCGTCGTCGTCGTTGTTGCTTGTTGGTAAGTTCTTCGTCTTCCTCTTCCTCACCCATCATCATGTCCTCTCCATAGCCTTGACGACCGGATTCTCTCGTGATGGATTCTTTCTCGGCAGCCTTGCAGCCATATGAGAAGTCATGGCAATCGGAGTAGCGATGTTTGACACAGAATAGGTTGTTGCAGTGGAACTACAATCAGAGGAGGGAGCTTAGGCAAGCATGATTCTCACACTAATCTCCGATGTTGTTTTGTCTCACCACGTAGTCATGGCCACCGTCGCTTGGGATCTTGTTTTGTAACCATCACCCTAAGTGTTTCCGTGTGAAGCTATTGGTGACAATTTTCGACCATTGCTAGGTCTGAGCCGAAGAATGCTCTTGCTCTAATCAAGGTTCTTGGCTTTTAATTATGTAATCTACTTCTCTGTTTCATGATTACCTTTTCATTTTATGTTGGATCTGGGCTCTTGTTATTGGAACAAATGTTGGACATGCAAAGAGAATTATCTTAAGATGCTCAGAAGGTGTTCAATAAAATATCATTTGAGTCAAAATGTTTCTTGTTATTGATTATTGATGATGATGATGATCTTTTGTTGTTGTCTATCCTCAAATTAATTTGTTTTGCCGCTTAATTTGCAACATCGTTTTAAAATTAAAAACTACAACTGAAAACTCAACACCAAAACTGATTTTGATTTTATAAAATTTCAAAACTACAAACATAGAACCACCCTGAACGAGGCCTAACATATTGTGCGTCAAAGTATTAATAAAAATTTTAATCATTAATAATAAAAAAATTGTGTGTCAAGGAGTGTGTTCCGGAGACTCAATTTTGTAAGTTCTTCTATATCCTCAACAGGACATCTATCCTGTTCCTCTCTGCGTCTTTGGTTGCACTTGTTTTGTCCATGACCTTACTCCAGGTAAAGACAAACTTTCTGCCAAGTCTCTTAAATGTATTTTTCTGGGTTACTCTCGTCTCCAGAAATGATACTATTGTTTATGTCCTCAGCTTCAACGATATCTTGTTTCTGTTGATGTCACTTTCTTTGAGTCTACCCCTTTCTTCTCTACTCCCACTGCTCGTGTGGATCTGCATGTTCCACCTGTTTTTCCAGCTCCAGCAGTCGTCCTTGCCCCAGCCCCACTCATTACTTATCAGCGTAGGCCACCGATAGTTCCACCTACTGGTCCCCCAGCATCATCTCCTACTCCAAACGCCCATCCAACACTGCTGCCTGAGTCTGAGCTTCCTCTTGCTCTTCGCAAAGGTATTCGATCCTCCCGCAATCCTCATCCTTTATACGCTTGTGCTCTTCATTATGATCGTTTGTCTCCTTCTTATTTTTCTTTTATTACCTTTTGGATTCTGTGTCTATCCCTAAGTCTACAGGTGAAGCCATGAGTGATCCTCGTTGGCAACAGGCGATGTTAGATGAAATGAGTGCTTTAGAGGCAAGTGGTACCTGGGAGCTAGTGCCCTTGCCTCCTGACAAAACTACAGTCGGTTGTCACTGGGTTTATACAGTGAAGGTTGGACCGGATGGCAATATTGATCGCTTCAAAGCTCGCTTGGTGGCTAAGGGCTATACTCAGATCTTTGGCCTGGACTATGGCGACACCTTTTCCCTTGTGGCAAAGATCACTTTTGTTCGTCTTTTCCTTGCTATGGCTACCATCTGCCATTGGCCACTTCACTAGCTGGACATTAAAAATGCCTTCCTGCATGGTGAGTTGCAAGAAGAGGTTTACATGGACTAGCCCCCCGATTTCAGTGTTTCTGGTGGTGCCCCTCTGGTCTGTTGCCTTCGCCGCTCTCTTTATGGCTTGAAGCAATCCCCCCGTGCCTGGTTTGGTCTCTTCAGCTCTGCCTTACTTCAGTTTGGTATAACCCGTTCTGAGGCAGACCACTCTGTTTTCTCACTCCACTCTTCCTCTGGACTGTGTATCTATTTTGTTGTCTATGTGGATGACATCATTATCACTGGTGATGACTCTAATGGTATCCGCCGACTCAAGTCTCACCTTCACAGTCAGTTTCAGAACAAGGATTTAGGTCCGCTTAAATATTTTCTCAGTATTGAGGTTGCTCAATCCGCCTCTGGCATTGCTCTTTCCCAGAGGAAATATGCTCTGGACATTCTCACTGAGACTAGTATGCTTGACTGCCGCCCCAGTGATACTCCTATGGACCCGAATGTCAAGCTTCTTCTGGTTCAGGGGGAGCCACTGGAAGACCCGGGAAGATATCGTCGACTTGTTGGTAGACTTAATTATCTTACTGTCACTAGGCCAGACATCTCGTTTGCAGTAAGCGTGGTAAGTCAATTCCTCAATGCTCCTTGTGATAGCCACTTGGATGCTGTCATGCGTATTCTCAGATACATCAAGAATGCACCCGGTCACGGACTTCTAAATGAAGACAAAGGAAATGCCAAAATTGTCTGTTACTCGGATGCTGATTGGGCAGGATCACCATCAGACAGGAAATCCACTTCTGGCTATTGTGTTCTCATTGGAGGAAACTTGATCTCATGGAGAAGCAAGAAACAGAATATTGTTGCTAGATCTAGTGCTGAAGCTGACTACCGCGCCATGGCAGCTGCTACATGCGAAGTTGTATGGCTTCGGCAACTTCTCCAACAATTACACTTTGGAGACACTCGGGACACTAAGCTCATCTGTGACAATCAAGCTGCCCTTCACATTGCATCTAATCCGGTCTTTCATGAGCGAACTAAACATATAGAGATCGACTGTCATTTTGTGAGAGAGAAAGTGCTTTCGGGAGAAATCACCACTGACTTTGTCAACTCCAGTGAACAACTGACAGATATGTTCACTAAATCTCTCAAAGGGTCTCGCATTGATTATATTTGTAACAAGCTGGGTACATATGACATATATGCTCCATCTTGAGGGGGAGGTTTAATGATATGATTTGATTGAATGTAAATAGGGAAACTAGGAAATATGGAATATATCTCTCTAGCTGATTTTTAGGGATTTAATTTCTTTTTGTAATTACTCCTTTGATTATAAATAGAGGCTTAGTGTGATCATTCTTGACACACAACATTACAGAAATAATACTCTTACGGTTTGGATATCGGTTGATATTGTATACAAACCGGGTTTGGAGAATAAAGGAGCTGATGCGCACTCTTCCATGTTTGACGAGGGTGCTTTTCATATTGTGGTGCATTATCCCGTATGACCAGAGGGCAAAGAGGTGATTGAAGACGTCCTCCAAGACAAGAGTCTTAAGGAGGTAATAGAAGCCTTACAACAGAAATGTGAAACAAAAGCAGGTTTTTCCTACAGTGATGGTGTTTTATTTTACAAAGGCAGACTGGTCATCTCAGCTAAGTCCTCCTGGATTACTATTTAACTCGAGGAATATCATTCAACTGCTCAAGGCAGTCACTCCGGGTTCTACTGTACTTCTCAAAGGCTTGCAGCCAACTTGTATTGGGTGAACATGAAGAAAGGTATCCAACAGTTAGTTAAAGAGTGTAATGTTTGCCAACACAAGAAGTACCTAGCTGTAGATCCAGGAGGCTTATTACAGCCCTTGAACATTCCCAATCAGGTATGGGAGGAAATTCTATGGATTTCATCACTGGTCGTCCTAAGTCCAGAGGGTTTTCTGCCATCCTGGTGGTCGTGGACTGTTTGCCTAAGTACAGTCATTTTATTCCGCTGAAGCATCCGTATACAGCTAAGGTGTTGGCCGAAACTTTCACTAAGGAGATAGTTTGCCTCCATGGAGTTCCCGCATCCATTCTGAGTGATCGGGATCCTATTTGTAAGTGGTTTTTGGAGGGAATTATTCAAGCTGCAGGGCACACATTTGAGGATGAGCACCGCTTATCATCTGCAAACAGAGGTGATTGATAGTGTCTTGAGACTTTTCTTCACTGTTTTATTGCTGATCAACCTAAGTCTTGGGTGTTGTGGCTACTTTGGGCCGAATATTTGTACAACAACACATTTCATGTATCCACAGGTGCTTCGGCTTTTGAAATGGTTTATGGATGCAAACCTCCAATGCTAACTCGCTTTTTAATAGGGGAGACAAGCCTGGAGGCTGTTCAACGGGAACTGTTAGATCGCAAAGAGGCTTTACGGTAGCTGAAGCATCATCTCCTAAGGGCTCAGAGCAGAATGAAGTCTCCAGCTGATCGCAAGAGGGCTGAAAAGAATTTTGAGATAGGAGTTTGAAGTTAAGACCTCATGGGCAACAAACAGTTAAGACCTCAACGGATAGGAGCAGTTGCTTATAAGCTGAAATTTCCGGATTCTGCTCGTATTCACCCGGTATTTTATGTGTCATTATTAAAGAAAGCTATTGGCAACTAGAGTTGAAGAGGAGCTTCCTGCAGATTTTGGTAGTGACACACCACAGGTTTGTGAACCTGCTGTTGTTTTGGCAGCCAGAAGCATATCAGTGGCTGGTGAATTGGTTAGACAATTATTGGTGCATTGGAAAGGTAAGCAAGTGGAAGAAGCAACTTGGGAAGAGGAGTTCAATTTTCACAGTCAATTTCCTCTTTTCAGACTTGAGGACAAGTCTGTTCTTGAAGAAGGGGACAATGTTAGAACACCGATGATGGATACTAGGCCAATAGCCAGGCCCACTATATGGAGAGTGTACTCCAGGAGAAAGGGAACAAAGAGTAAGTGCTGAGGTGGCAGTGAGAGAAAGTGAGTAGGTGCTGTGGTAGTGGAATTCGGTTATAGAGGGGTCTGTGGGCAGGGAGTGGGGGTATGCCAACTGATGAGTTAGTTATGGGCAGAGAGCATTTGTGCCTTGAAGGAGCTGAGCTCTGGGCAGTAGGAATCGTGATTCCTCTGTATTTCCTTTTAGGCATTATTAATATACCATATATCTACAATAGTGATTGGTTGATACTACTGCTTCTATAATTTGTGACTGTGGTTCTAACACGTATGACTTTTTATTGTTATGAATGTCATTGATTTTGAGTAACTTTTATCAGTTTTGAGAATTTATATGTATATAGTATAAATTATATAAACTAAATCAAAAATTTCAAAATAACAAGTTATCCCGATGTAGTGTTTTTTGGGGCTAATCCTAATTGCCATTACTGCTATTGGCATGCTGAACTATTGAGGATTCTGTTCATACTCTATAGATCGTACCCGGCCCATTGATTAATTGTATTCAAAATTTTCATATATCATTCCAAATAGAAATTGCAGACGTAAATTAAAATGCTTGTTACCCAAGATAATTATAAATGGCATGCGTGTGAAATTGTATGATTGTAAAATTTCAAATATTAGTCACTTACCATATGTTTTGTTATAAAATTTAAATGTTTTTTGCATATCAGATATTGCTTGGAAAGATGCCAAATGTGCTCCATGGGAATATCTCTGGGATAGCTGTGGTCCAAAAAGGTAAAGTAAGAGCATATTTATAAAATAAATATTTATTTATCTTTTCTTTTCTTTCTTTTTTTTTAATAAATTCTGGACTATTAACTTACTCCTTGTTATATTAATATTCCGCGAGTTTTATTAAGAAGTGTGTTAAAAATGGTATAATATGCTATTGTTAAAACTCTAGACCAAGAAAGAAATTCGAGAAAAGTTGATTCGGTGTATTTCAGAGTGAATTTTCTTTTCAAAGAGATTACACATTTTATTTTAATAGCTACTTTCTCATTTGAAGTAGCTTAATATATGGTTAGGAAGTGCCCATCATGTACTGAATAAAGATAAAGATAAAGATGTATCATACCAGTGGCCAATCATCTGAAACAAAACTCAACTGAGAACTGGTAACCAAAGCTGTTTAGAATACTAAAGTGTTGGTTTATGAATTCGGGATTCTTAGATTTTGTGGAAATAACTTGGAAAAATATTGAGGTGAAAGGGTAGGGTGAGATGCATATGTATTTAAAGTAAAACTGAAAATTATAAAGGATTAGCTGAATCGCACAGAAAATTTGGGGACTTATAGAACACATGCAATTAATTGGTTGAAATGATTAATGATACAGATTTGAAGGATGAATTGAGAGGTTTGAATGATGAAGAGCAGCACAAGAGGGAATGGATGGAAGAATTTTGGAAAGTATCAAAATGGTATATATGAATCTTATTTTCAACAAATTAAGAAGAAAGTGAATTAAAGTTGAGGACGGCAATTTGTTCATATGATAAACTGAAGAAGAACTAATGCTATAAGGGATCTCTCAATGGAGGAATGTTGGGAAGAGGATCCAAGTGAGGTAAAAAGGGATGTCAAACAATTCTTTCAACTATTGCGGAAGACGAAAATAGAATGCTTATTATGTATGTACAAAATAATTGCAAAACCTTGTCTAAAAGGATAAAGTTGGTGACAAACAAGGTCGTTGTTGAAGCAAATTTGAGATTGTTGGTGAGAGAAATATGCTGGATGAGGGATTGATTGCTAATGAAATTTTGTTTAATTTTGAATGTTAAATTATGAAGTATCATATGATTCAATGTGTTGACAATTCTTGTACTCAATGATGAGCCAAATGAGTTTATATGGAAAATAGATTTGGTGGATCAACAACACATGTGTAGACCATACCCTAACATTTGGTGAGGCAACAATGCATTATGTCGTAACATTGGATAGCATATTAAGATGCTTTGACTTGGGCTTCAAGAAAGCCAATTATATGTTATAAATATTACATTTTTTTTCATAATACACACGTACACGTGTATATATATATATATATATATATATATATATATAATGCATATTAATTTACACTAAAATATAATTTTTGTTCCTCTATTTTTTAAATTTGTGATTTTAATTCTTCACATTTCGTTTTTTCTTTTAAAAAATTTATAATTTTAGTTCTCTTATCAATTTCAAACTTATTGGCTCTGTATTTTTTAATTTTTTTAATAAATTAAGTTTGTTAGTAATTAAATAATTTTAAAAAAATATCATGTAAATATAAACAATTAGGTGTCAAATAACGTTTATGAAGTTTTTTTTATACTGTATATGAATCTTTTAAAACCTTATTTTATATATATATATATATATATATATATATATATATATATATATATATAATACTGTAGCATTCCAATGCATGTCTATACCTTTTCCTATCAAAACAGTCAATAATAATAAATACAAATAAGGTGCCAGAGGACAGTGTAAATCACTCACTGGTTCACACAAGTTAGCATTTTTGCATAACCCTTTTTCTTGATCACAACCACTAAGTCCAGTTTCTCTAACAATAAACTTCTGCAAATGTGTTGATGCATAGATTAGGCTACCATCTCGAGTAAAAAAAAATGTTGAATTAATGATATAATTCAAAAGTTTTGAATAGCAATCCCAAGTGAGTAAAGAGATTATACAGGGTCGAATTCACGGTGGTGGAATATATGTCAACTTTATTATGCAGGGTTACGTAACATTTTGAATAACAGCCCCAACGGACTATTATTTAAAACGGATACGATTTGGTATTGAACAGTCTGGTTTTCAGAAACTCCAGCACTGGAATAAGTATTAAGGTGAATTGGATACACTTTTAAAAATAAATATATATAAGGTAAACAGCATTAAGGTGAGTTTGGATAAATAAATGCATTAAATATTTATTAATTACAGTGTATTTGAATTACATGAAAATTTATATTATTAATATATTTTTTCCTATTCTCCATCATGGACTAATCTATTCATGGTTGTGAATGTCACTTATCCAAGGAAAATTTTACATAGTGGAAATCGAACACATGTTCAACAAATCAATAAATCATTCATCCTCATGTGAATGCAGCGAGACTTTACATGCCATACCAACCCTTTGGATTTGTTATAGATTTATTTTTTAAAATTAATAAAGAATGTATAAAAAATTTCATAAAAATAAAATAAATTATCAAATTATAAAATTATAAAATACTAAATTATTTTCGTAAACTCAAATATTTATTTTAGCAACTTCATCAAACACCTTTCCTTTTTGTTTTTTAAAGAAACAAACTTAAGACATTTCATTAATAATCAAATGAGAAATACAAGAAGGAACATGATTAAACACTTGGACACTGGGCTGGAGTTTCTTTTATTTAATTTTTAACACCTTTCCTAATCACAATAGGTTTCAAAAACATCAAATTCAAAATCTGGTCAATTTTTTTCTAGGCGGCGGTTTCTTTTATTTTTAATCAGTATGTGGCTTCTTGTATAATATATCATTAGTTATCTTAATTAAAAGAAAGATTAATTTTGACTTTTGATTCCAAGTATTACAATTTCTCAATTTTAATCTCTAAGAGTTTGGTGAATTTCTTAGGTATAACAGTTATGTATTTTAATCTCTACGTTTAATAGACTAAAATTGTACTTGTTTATATATATATATATAATTTAAATAAAGACCAAAATGTTAAAAAAAATGTTACAGTACTAAAATTGTAAAAATATAAATTTACAGACACTAAAAATGAAAAAAAAAACATACAGGAACCAAAATTCAAAAAGCAAGCACTACAAAAACTATTTTTAATTATAAAAATACATAAATTGTATTTAATAAAAACAATTTAGCAAATTTTTATGATATAAACTAAGTTGTATGTATGAAGTAAAACTCACAAAATAAAATTAAAATGATCATTTTTAATTTATCATAAACTCATTCAATTTAATTGCCCTTGTAAGAAAACAAAAACCTCTTAATTTATTCATCATTTCGTATTACGTACCATGGTAAGAAGCATACTGTACGAAAGTGACAGCAGTTACATTCAAGAAGAAAGACTTGAATGATCTAACCTTACGTAACTCATATTTTTTAGTTGCCATGTTAGAGGGTTGACATTGGACCTAATGAAACTCCCATGACAGCAAGATAAAAAACTAAAAAAAGAACCCTCAATATATACACTACTAGAAAAGGTGGATTTCACTATGCCCAATCGAAGTCGGTTTTTGAAAACCGTAGTTGAAATGGGAGCGGTACAATTCAAACATGGTTTAATCACATAACCATATTTGATTAACCATTTCGAAATCGGTTATACACAGACCGTCGTTGTTTAGTTATTTCAAACACCAAAACGCTGCGTTTTAAAAACACAACAACCATTTCAAAGTCGGTTTGCATTCAACCGTCATCGTTTTAGCAATTTCAAATACGGTTTAAAAGCCTAACCGTAGTTGATTAAATGCTATTGTTGTAAGTGGTAAATTTTCAGCTTCAGTAAGGATTCCCGCTCCATAAGTCTCAGCCACGGGTAATAAGTAGCGGCATTTCAAAATGTTTCAAATTTTGAAATTCAAATTCATGCTCCCTTAACTCAGTTCGAACACTCAAAATCCACACTCACCCTCCGATTCCAACACCAATAGCCTATTTCCGCTATTCTCCAACTATTTTTTTTCTTCTTTTTCTTTCGTTCTCTCTTTCTTTTTTTTATGAAGCTTCCTTGGCTGTGATTTTTACATATTAATATTATTTTTCAGCTTCGTATGTTGTTTTGCTACTAAATCCTAATCTTGCAGATTTTACTTGAATTTGTTTTGGTGAAATAGCAAGATTTTTTTTTGCTTCAACATTTTTTTCCAAATACATGACAAGTTGTGGATGCACTGTTCTCCTTGGGAGGAATAGCAAAGGACACGAAGAACTTCAGTTCTACCTCACTACTTTGGCTTGCTTCCTTTCTCAGCTTCATTTGTGCCTTTGCCACACACAAAACTCCACCAAATTCATCCGCTGGCTCACTCACAACTCACCCCTCAAATTTCAATTTGAAACCTCTCAACCAATTTTGGGAAATGAAGAAGAGTCACTTGCCCTCTCAAATAACTCTGCTGGCTCACTCAGGTAAAAAAAAAAAAACATGCCTCTACCCTCTTCCTCTATCTTTACTCATATGTCCCTCTGTTTCTCTTCAAATAAATTAAGAAAAAACATGCCTTTACTCATACCTATTTTGTTTTTTAGTTTCACTAAATTTCATTTTTAAATTTTTTTCGGAGATATATATAAATCAAAAGTCCTATTTTTTTTAAGTGTGTATGTGTTTACATGTTTATGAAGGTTTGGTTTTTTATGGAATATAGCTTTCCATTTTCTTTTTAATTTACTTCTCCCATCCAGTGCTCGAGGGATGGTGAAGTAGTGTACTACAGCTAGCTCACTGTGTTAAAAAGAAATAAGCACCGACTCCAAATCAATGTCGTGGTTCTTTATTCTCTCCCTAAGGGCGTAAAAATCAATTACGTGAACCTCAACACCTACAAAGGGAGGGTTTTTTCTAAGCCAACTTTCTGCATGTGTTTGCTATAAAAATTCAATTTTTCTTTCTTTTTATCCTTTTATTGCTTTTGGGTTAGCTGATTAAATTTTTGGATGTAAATTGCAGTGGATTTACGAATTCCAATTACATAGCAGTTGGTGCACTTGCATGTTATTGGATTCCAAATGTGTGCCTTTTCAGTGACCAAATACTTTTACTTAAACTGAAGTGACTTTTTTTTTTTTTGGAAAATCTGTTAATCAAAGTCGGTTCCCAATGGAAAACCGTAGTTGAAATGCCTTAATCAAAGTCGGTTATAGCAGCAAAACCGTAGTTGAAATGACTTTTTTTTTTTGGAAAAATGCTTAATCAAAGTCGGTTCCAAAGACAACCGTAATTGAAAAGCGCTTAATCAAAGTCAGTTCCATACACAACAGTAGTTGAAATGCGTTAATCAAAGTCGGTTTTCTGACCATAGTTAAAATGCTTTTAAATCAACGACTATTATATCTACGTCAGTCATATAACCGTAATTGAAATGCGCCCAGAACCGTAATAGATTTGGCCGCTTGTAGTAGTGATAGTCAATACACTTGCAAGCTTGAAGAAAGAGTCATAGATGCTTGAATAAAATCTGTAATTTATAGTTTGTATTGCAGTAGGAATTAGTGAACTCATCACCTCATGAACTAATTCTATTAATTGTTTTAATACGGTTAATTCTTTGGGCATAAAACACAATAACTTCCATTTTACATGCATTTGAAGGATCAAATCAGTATAAAGTAAAATAAAGGAGATAAATAAGGAGAAAATTGTTTTTCTTTTAAGGATATAATGAGAAATGGTTAAGAAAATAACCAAATACGTACTGCGCAGTTAGATACTTTGACTTAGTGCCCACCAACAGCAATTAGAGTGCAACGAACATTTCAATTTTGACTTAGTGTGCATGTGCAACAGCAATTATAGCTTTCAACGGTCAAGGTTTTCACGACCACATTAACTATTGCTGCCTAAGTGGCATCTATATATCTACAATAATATTACACAATATAAAAAGAGTAACGATAACATCCTAATGAAGTACGTGAATATATTCCATGTAAAATAACTGTAACTGCAATTCAAAATGGAATCTAAAACAAACTAAAGGAAAACAAATGATTCAACGGCCATCAACTAGCAGAAGCAGGTTCACTTCCACACCATGCTCTCAGAGATCTTGCCAAAAAATATGGACCCCTCATGCACCTCCAACTTGGTGAAATTTCAGCAGTGGTTGCATCCTCCCCAAAGATGGCCAAGGAAATAGTGAAAACACATGATGTTTCTTTTCTTCAGAGACCCCATCTTGTTTTTGGTCAAATGATATCCTATGGGGGATTGGGCATTGCTTTTGCTCCATTTGGTGATCACTGGAGACAAATGAGGAAAAGGTGTGACATGGAGCTTCTGAGGGCCAAAAGAGTTCAGTCTTTTGCTTCCATTAGAGAAGACGAGGCAGCAAAGTTTATCGACTCCATTCGCAAATCTGCTGGTTCGCCAATCAATCTCACCAGTAGAATTTTCTCATTGATATGTGCCTCTATTTCCAGGGTAGCATTCGGTGGCATATGCAAGGAGCAAGATGAGTTTGTTGTGTCTTTGATTCGAAAAATCGTAGAATCCGGGGGAGGATTCGACCTTGCTGATGTCTTTCCTTCAATTCCATTCTTATATTTCCTAACTGGAAAGATGACCAGATTGAAGAAGTTGCACAAGCAGGTTGACAAGGTCCTGGAAAACATCATCAGAGAGCATCAAGAAAAGAACAAAATTGCAAAAGAAGATGGAGCTGAACTAGAGGACCAAGATTTTATTGAACTTCTTCTCAGAATCCAACAAGATGGCACTCTCGACATCCAAATGACGACTAACAACATCAAAGCTTTGATATTGGTAAGTATATGCCTAAAAACTTCTATTATATTTCCTGTTTTTGAAGTATGTTTTTTCACACTAACATCTCTTTTTATAACATTAATCTCTTTAATCCTCTCATTTGTTCTGATTACTTTATCTTTTATTTTTCTTCCTTTTCTTATAATCTTCTTTTCATTTAAAAAGTTGTCAAATTTTGTTATATAAATGTAATTTCTCTTTTCATTTTACCAAACTTTATATAAAGATATTTTATTTGTTTCACCAGGACATATTTGCTGTTGGAACTGATACTTCAGCATCAACACTAGAGTGGGCTATGGCAGAAATGGTGAGAAATCCAAGAGTGAGGGAGAAAGCACAAGCTGAATTGAGACAAGCTTTTAGAGAAAAGGAAATAATGCATGAAAGTGATCTAGAGCAACTTACTTATTTGAAGTTGGTGATCAAAGAGACATTTAGGGTACACCCACCTACTCCTTTATTGCTCCGTAGAGAATGCTCTCAACCAACCATTAGCTATGAAATACCTGCCAAAACTAAAGTCATGGTAAATGCATATGCAATTTTTAAAGATCCCCAATATTGGACTACTGATGCTGACATGTTTGTCCCTGAAAGGTTCGAGAGTAGTTCTATCGATTTTAAAGGGAATAATTTTAATTGTCTCCCATTTGGGGGATGAAGAAGAATATGTCCAGGCATGACATTGGGTTTATCTAGCATTATGCTTCCACTAGCTCTACTACTGTATCACTTCAACTGGGAACTCCCAAACAAGATGAAACCTGAGGAAATGAATATGGATGAACACTTTGGATTGGCTATTGGGAGGAAAAATAAATTGCATTTGATTCCCATTGTTAATTTATGATCATTGAGTATATGATTGATGTATCCATGTTTATTAAACTCACTTTCAAGAATCATATTTAATTTAAGTGTTAAGGGCATAAAAGCATAGTTATTATTATTGGATTTTTATTTCTATAATCAAACATTTTTCTTATTTTTCAGTACATACACATCTTCTTGATAAGTTGACTTTAGGCTGCGAAGATCGTCTAGTATTGTTTAAACTTTTTTTTTCTATATATTAAAACGTTCTTAATCACAAATGAGAATGACTTCATATTTGTTTGATTGAGTTAGTTTAAAGTAGTCTCCTCCTTCTATATGGTGGAATAGTAGCCTCCTCCCTCACCGTCTATATTGATGAGGTTGTATTGAATTACTTTAACTAAGAATGAGATAATACAAGTTTGTATGTTTAAGTTAGTAAGACTTTAAGTGATGTTATGAAATAATACAATAACAAGGAAAGAAAATGCATGTTTGGAATAGAGAACTTCTTATTATCTATAGATGTGAAGCAGTCATTTTAAGGTCCAAGTCCGAGATGTTAAAATTTTCTTTGTTTTAACTTCTTAGTATCTAAAGATGTTGCGTTATATGGAGAAACATTGTAAATTAATTAAATGGATACGATTTGTGATTGAATAATCTCGTTTCCAGATATCCAACTGGATAAGCTTTTAAAAATAATAAATAACAGGTAAGCAAGCATTAAACAGTGAATTATGAGCATTAAGGTGAGTTTAGATAAATAAATTCATTTAATGTTTATTTAATACAGTATATTTTTGTTACAGGAAAATTTATGTTGTAGATTTGTTTCTAAATTAAAAAAGAATATATCAATAAATTTCATACAAATTAAAATAAATTATCAAATGCTAAATTATTTCAGAAGCTCAAATCTTTTTGTTTTAGCAACTTCATCAAACACTTTTCCTTTTTCATTTTCTACTGAAACAAACTTATGACATTTCATTATTAATAAAATGAGAAATACAAGAAGCAACCTGACCCAAAATTTGGAGACTAGTCCACCATCTCTTTCATATTCATTATTTAAACACCTTTCGTAATCACAATACGTTCCAAAAACATAAAATTCAAAATCTGGTGAATTTCTCCTATAGCTTGCAGTTTTTTTTTTATCAGTACATGCTTTCTTTTATAATATCATTTATCATAATGAAACAAAAACTTAATTGTACTTTTAGTACTAGGTATCACAATTAGTTATGCAATTATTATTCTCTTCATTTAATAGACCAACATCATACTTGTTTTTATGAGAGACTTGCACAATTGTGATACATGCATGAGGAACCCAATTGGAGCAATTCAAAGTTGAAGGACTAAAATCATATATTTACGATATTGATGACCCAATTAGCACAATTGAAACTAACATGACTAAAATTAAATGATTGTAATACCTAAGATGACCAGAAGTAAAATTAAGCCTAAAAAAGAATAGTCTTTACTTAATTAAATGTTTTAAAGGCTTATATATGAAATTAGTCCCTGTATATTTTTTGTTCATTTTGTTCTTTTAAGTTTGCATTTTTTCAATTTTAGTCCCTCTAAGTCTTTTGTTTCTTTTTAGTCTTTATAAGTTTGTGCATTTTTAATTTTCGTATCTCAGCAAAAAATTATAGGGACTAAACACTACTACAAAATATACATTCAACATCACCAATTTAACATCAGTTACAAGAAGAAACGATGTTAAATTACTTATGATGGCATTTCTGTGAATAAAGGGATATTCGTAACATTGAATTTTTGAAAAACCGATGTTACTAGAAGAAACTTAACATCGGTTTTTTGAAAACTGATGTTGATAGTATAATATTCATCAATTTTCCAAAAACTGATGTTGTTAGTTCATAGTTAACATCGCTCGATTTTTGAAAACCGATGTTGTAGAATATGTGAATAACATCGGTTTCACTTAAAAATCGAAGTTGGGTCTTTAATAATAATTGTAAAATCTTACTCTTACGCCTAAATCCTCGAGCTCACTTTGCTATCATAACTTTCTCAAACCCTAACTCCATTGCCCGCCGCGTCGCTACGTGCCTATCACACCACCACTGCGTTGCCCACTGCGTTTCCACTCTCGCATTGCCTACTATGTTGCTACATGCCTGCCACGATGTCACCACCGTTGCATCTCGAACTAGGTTTGAACTTACTCCTATGAGGTATATTGAGGAATTGAAAGACCCTACTAATTTAGGGTTCCTCTCCCCACAGAGCTACATTCCTTTGCGGAGAGGATGTGAGGGTTTGTTTATGTAAGGTCAAAACAATGGGTGTGGGTGTGGGTTGGAGAAGTTGAGCTTATTATCGATGATGAACTTGGCCATTTTGGCTCAAGCGAACAACAAATGCAGCAACAACAGGAAGCACGTGAGTTGGAGATCATCCATGACGACAACGTCGTTTCAGCAGCAGCGGAAGCCGATCTCTTGGTCTGTGATGTGCAGCTTCATGCTATTTGGGCTGGGCCTCATTTTGCTATTGACGGGCCACATGGCCTCTGATCTCGAATGGTACTTTCATCATTGCTCTCTCTACTCTACAATGGTCAGTCATTTCTCATTCTCTTTTCTTTTTCATTCTCGCAATAATAATAATCACATTGTGATGTGAGTGAGGGGTTGTGAATGTTTGGGTTTTGCATGTGAATTAATGTTTTGTTAGGATGGGAGCTATTGTTGGTTTCAAAGAAAGCACTTAAAGATTGGACAAGAGATCAAGCTTGGTTTTGAGCTTTCAACATGCCTTGAAGACTTGAAGAATAAATTGTAATTAATTGTAAAGGAAGAAGCATCTCTGCTGATCCAAGTGCATAGCATTCATATCATGCATTTAGTGTTTCAAATAGATTCATAGAACTAACAAAGCTTTGATAATTTGATTCAGTGTTTAAATTGAAACTAAGGTTTTTGGAAAAATACAGTTTTGCACTATTTAATCGATTACTTAGGCATAATAATCGATTACTTTGTTCTTAGCTACTTCTTGAAAACCTATCAAGAACAATGTAATCGATTACATGTCAGAATAATCGATTATTTGACCTTATCCTACTTATAAAACAGCATTGAGAAACATTTTAATCGATTACCAAGTAACTGTAATCGATTACAAAGGCCAAATAGAAAACTCCTGATTTATGAAGCTCACTGCCTTAATCGATTACCAATATTTGTAATCGATTACATTATACACCACTGCTTCACTATCTGTTATACAATAATCGATTACCAAAGTCCGTAATCGATTACATAGTTCATTTGGCTAACTCCTGATTTATAAAGCTCTCTGCCATAATCGATTACCACAAAATCGTAATCGATTACACAGTGCTTTTCAGCTGTATTCTGAACTTCAAGTTTTTCTAAAGCTCACTGTGATAATCGATTACGCTACGGAATAATCGATTAATTGGTTCGTTGCCAAACCCAGAAGCCTATAGAACATATTAATCGATTACATATGATAAATAATCGATTACATAAGATAAATAATCGATTATTAGGAGCGTGTAATCGATTACAGGCAGTTAGAAATATTTGTTATAAATAGAACTCATTCTGTGCCTGATAAGTAACTTGTCAATTTCGAATTCTGAGCTAACATAAAGCATTCTAAATACTTTCTTGGGGTTCTTAGGGTTCTGGGTGTTCTTGCTTACATAAAAATACATATGGGTTATTGATTGTGTCTTGAAGCAAGAAAGTTCTTGTCAAAGCTTAAGGATTGTGCTTTTCTGAGTCTTGTGTAGATTCTTAAACCTGATTCATTCATTCATTTGCATCATTAATCATTGGATCATCAGGTGATATCTTTCCTTAGCTTTGAAGGTATACTCTATTTTTATCTGTAATTGAATTTCTATTGTAATTAAGGTTCTTGCATGTAATCTAGAGGAAAGGTTTTTCTAGGGGTATGCTGAGTGGATTCTCAGTGGGTTAATCTCTAAGAACCTAATAGTGTTTTAGGTGTCTGAACTTTATCTAGGGTTGATAAAGAGAGATTTGTATAATTACTTGTAAGACAGAAAATTGCAATAGTGAAACTCCATTCTAGTGTTGAATGGAAGAAAACTGGATGTAGCTTCATAGTGTTTGAAGTAAACCAATATAAATCTTTTGAGTCTTATGTTTAAATTCGTGCTTGCCTATCTTCCATATATATATATACTGATTGAATTATCTTGCTTATCAATTTAACTTTGAATAATTGCATACCTTGGACTGAGCTAGTGATTCAATAAGTATTTTTGGTTTCAAAGTGATAAAGATCCTAAGGGAAAAACTCTGATTTTGTTAAAAGAATTTTTAATTTACCAAGTCTAACCAATTTACCCCCCTCTTGGTTAAGTGTGAAGTGTTCCTATCTTTTACCGCTATTGTGCGCCAATAGAGGTTTGGAAATTGCAGTATTCTAAATATTACTACGGATGCACCGAAAGGGGTCGCGGTTTTGCTCATCAGCTCACCATAGTCATAATATCAATTCTGAACTTTACCATCTATGGTTGATTTGGGAATCATCTAAGTGAATGATCCATTATTGTCATGGGATTCATGCACAGTGGAGCTTGGGCAATGCTAACTAATTTGCTACTTTTATTTT